>MUZC01000492.1:282308-309747 GCA_002072015.1 Radix auricularia
ATATATATAAAAGCCAGAGGGGCAGGGGGTGTAAGAAAGTGTGACACGTTGTGACAGGGGGAGGGGGTGGCCGGCCATGTGTGACGTAAAGGTGTTTTAAGTTAAATTTTAATTATTTTGTAAATTAAAAATATATTTTTTGTACGCAAGTGTGACGTACTTTAGGGGAGGGGGTCCGAGATTTGTGACAGGGGGAGGGGGGTTAAAATGGTCATAAATCGCGTGACGTACTTTATAGACGGCCCAAAATAAAGATGGATTAAAATTTATTCGTGCATTTTTAAGCCCCTAATTGCCCTAATTAGCCCTAATGCTTAGTATTTTATTAATACTACTTTATAAATGTTTGCGCTTTGGCTTGATTGAAAGCATAGGCCTACTTCCAGAATTTATTTATAAAAGTTTCCACCCATCCTCCAATGTCATTTTATTCAATTGGATATTAATAACTAATAATTCGGATACTCATTGCATATTTCAAAATTAATATTTCATTCATTAGCTCTGCATAATTTTTAAATGAAAGCGAAACAGTGCAATTTCCGGTGAATGACGGGAAATGGAAAATGGTAGCCAATCAAATGCAAGTTCACATGCGCCTAGTTTGAAATACCTGCGGATAATCAACAATGGTTGCTTAAGTTGTTTTGTTGATCATAAAAATAACAATAATTATACATTTTAGCTATTATGGACGTACCTGGGTAAGTTTAATTTAAAATTGACTTAGGGATTGATTGTCATATTGATCAAAGGATTAAGCATTATGAAGATAGAAATATATATCGAAAGCCGTGCAAACTTAAGTCTGAACTAAACTGTCTAAATTAGTCTAAACTAACTAAACCTTAAGTTTAAACTGTCTACTGTCTAAACTAAGGCAAACGCTGGTCTGATTTGTTGTTTTTTTGATGATGCGAATTTTCCGTCATTCTTTGCTTATGTTTGGATTGTTCGTTTTACAATTATTGGCTTGGCCTTCCCAATTATTAATTTTAAGTAAATCTAGTCTAGACAAATTCACCTAGTATCAATGACAATGATTATGATCATTCAATGATGATGATGGCAATTGGGCCTACCTTTCTCTTTCCAGTTTTAAAAATAATTTAATTTAATAACAATAAGCCCATTCTCCCCTGCCCAATACAAGGCCATTGTCAACTATTACAATTAATAATTGATAGTAACTATTATTAGTATTATACTGGTAATGCCGCAGTATATATCAAATATATTATTTACAGCAAAATTTAATTTTCTTGTGAGAACTGACTTAGTTAACTTAGTAAATTAGTTTTAAATCTATCGAATGCACTATTTTTAAAAACGAAGTGACTATTCGCAATCGGTGCGTGCTATAAATAGCCTAGGCAATCGTTCACTTCAGATTATTGCTATTCTTGGTAACATTCTTTTTATAAGGTTAAAAATTTCAGTGGTGATGTGTGGCTGTGTGGTCATATGGATTGTAAGATAGTGCGCTACATCGCAGGTCCGGGGTTCGATTTCTTATTGATGCCAATTTTTTTTTTTTTTTCTTTTTTTTTTCAAACAATACTACATGGATTGATAATGAATAAGATTTTTTTTTTTTTTAAATTGTTTGTTTTGATGTTAGGTTTAGGGATAGACTTTAGGGTTACGTTAAGTAATAGTTATTAGGGTTTAGGTTAAGTTTAGTGATAGTTTTTAGGGTTTGGGTTAGGTTTAGTGATAGCTTTTAGGGTTTGGGTTAGGTTCAGTGATAGTTTTTAGGATTGGGTTAGGTTTAGTGATAGTATTTAGGGTTTTGGGTTAGGTTTAGTGATAGATTTTAGAGATTGTTTGAATGCACATATAGAATCAGAGGTTCAATGAAAGGCGCAGTGAACACTTGTAACTCTTCAATTTTATAAACATCATTTTATAAACAATGTTACTAAAGTGACCATTCGCAATCGATTGCCTAGGCTATTTATAGCACGCGCCAATTGCGAATAGGGTTTGAAATCTATTCGCAATCGATTGCGAATAGACGCTCCCTTTTAAAAATGAAATTAATGATTATTAGATTGGAGTGGTTATTCGGAGATATCTCCGTATAAGTATAATGCCGAAAATTATACGCAGCAGTACGCAGATATTTGGCTTGATTATTTGCGTTAGACGGGTCACTTTCCAATTCGATAAGATTTTTAAAAAGTCTGTTGATTCATAAGCTTCTGTGGGCACTGTGGCGTTGTGACGTCACGGTCGACATACTTCGCTTCAGCCGTTCAATTTTCAACTGAGTCTTTTTTTCTTCTAATTTTATTTTTGAATTACTTTCAATGATCTTTAATTTATAATTATGAGGTTAGGTTTACGGTTTAGTATTAGTAGTAGTAGTATGCTAAAGTAGTTTTTGTTATGAACTGTTGGAAACCCGCATGAAACTTAGGCTACTACTACTACTAGTACTACTATTAGTATAGTTACAGTATAGTACTACTAAAATATTTTTTAAAAAGTATTATGCATCTATTTTAATGTTCTTAGAGACTTAGAGGATCAATAAAGAAAATTTAATTTTTTATTTCATTAGGCATTAGGGTGTTAGAGGATGAAGGCAGACATTTAATGAATAATAATAATAATGCATAGGAATAGCATTTTTTGAAAAAATTGGGGTGTTTCACTCTGAAGCTAATTAATTATTTCTTGCAGCAGTGTACACCCTGACTTTTGGTTAGGTTCTCAATTGGCCATCGCTCCTTAGGGAGGAAATATTTATGTTTGATGGCTTCTGGTGTGTGATAAAAGCACTTGTTCTTGTAACCCTTAGTGACGTCTTCATCTGAGAAGATTCAGTTACTTTATGTACAGCAAACATTTGATGGTTCAACGGCGTCTCAGGATTTAGTCAATTCTTCAAATGTTAGTACTTTGTACTGGCACATCTCCTGTGACTCATAAATGGAAGAAATTTTATTACAGTTAATATTAAATTAGGTGGAAAAAGTCATATAATAATAAAAACTCGTAGTCAAAAGCAACAATTAACAAACCAAAGACAATCAGTGCCCAATTACATCAAAACAGTTTCCAAAAATTTGGAAAAAGAAATTTTAATTATAAACTTTCTATAAGGCTATATAAAATAAAGGATTAAGGAAAGGCTATCTTTTTGTCTATAAATTCTACTCAAGCATTATGAATGTGATATTTGAAGACTATTACAGGCCCAATGATTCAATGATCATATAAAATTGATCATATTTAAATTAAACTCAACTGGTCTTCTTTACCAATTGAAATTTCAAAGTAGAGTTATAAAATTAATAGTTGTGAGGCTCATATCTACTTTAGTCCCTAATTGCCATTAAAGATAAGTACTCAAAATGGAGCTGTTCTAATTACTTTTCTTATGTTTATCAGAAACATACAGTGCAGAGTGAAAAATCACAAGTAAAATGATTTTGCGTTTCTTTATAATTTATAGTAATACCAGTCCATGCCGGGAACAAACACGGTTTGCTTTCTCAAAAGTTATTGACACTTCACTTCAAGACTTGTATCGGATTTGGGATAAAATGGGAATTGATGAAAGCCAGAAAAAAGCCAGAGGAGACACTGCAGTCATACACGTAAGAAATCTCATGCAAGACATGGTGAAAGAGGAAGTCCTTCTGATGAATAAAGTTGAAAAGACAATAGAAGATTTTTCAGAGAAGTTATCTCAACTTTGTGATGAGCTGTCGCTCCCTCAAGTGAAAGTGAGTGCATCATTTTATTCTATTTTTTGTTTCTTCAATTTATTTTATTTAGCTGTTTTTAAAATTGAACATTTGATGGCCGCAAAGCATAAATATAGAGGCATAGTTTTAAAATAAAATTCTTATATACCGTATATACTTGTTCTATAGCCCGTTCGTTCATAAGCATAAGCTGACCCCACTCTTTTTGGAAGAGAATAGTATCAAATGTGTGTAACCCACTAGTAAGCCAACTCCTATAGTTAAGTTGTTGTTTTATGCCTTTGGTAAAAGTGCTGAAAGCGTGTACTTACAAAGTTGTTGTTGAAAACAAATTTTGTTAATTTATTAAAACATTCACTAAAATAAATAAAATGGTTAAATAAGATTGGTGCAAATGTTTAATATTTATAGCTTCTGGTAGAGCAGTCGAATTTTATAGAAAGTAGACAAGGACCTTTATGATCTACAGCAGGGGTCTCCAAACTTTTCTGCAGAAGGGCCGCATTATCTGTCCAACAACAGTTTGGGGGACTACTAACCCCCAACTACTAAGTTTTGTGGTAAACTACTGGTAAAAATAGTATTATTTGGAAATTAAAAGGTCTCTAGGGGCCCGATGAGAAGGCATCACGGGCCATAGTTTTGGAGATCCCTGATATTCAATGTACATGCAGAAATCACCTATGACCCTCTACCCTCTCGCAAGCTGACCCCGAACCTTTAGCCCTAGATTTTTAAAAAAAAAGGTTGGGTATATACAGTACATAAAAAAGACACTGATAGCTGTTCTCTCTTAGAGTCTGTAGATGTTAGAGATAAACACATTCTTCTAGTTTCCCCAGCTTACCTCAGGGAAGGTATATAACTTTTTCCTTGATTTTGTGTGCTTTAACTCATGTTTTATGTTAATCTGTAATTGTTTTAAAATTAGGGTTTCTTAGTTTCTAGAAACTTAAGCATTTTTCCTTAAATGTCATGAAATTATATTTTTACAGAGAGTGTGGGAGAGTTGTGTTTTTTTTCTTGTCTGATTTGAATTTTTGAAAATATGTCCTATAATATTCTTCTCTCGCCCTCTTTGTCTCCTTGAAAATATCCAGGATATGTATTATAAATTTGGGGCATGAATCCTGCATAGTTTAATGTACCAGTATAAGTTCGTAACTTTTTTTTTGTCATTGAAATATACTTTAACAGTTACCAGGAAATATGACCATGGTGCAAAAAGAAAAGATTTTACGGCAAAGAGTTGAGACAATGAACAAAGAAAAGAATGATAGACTTAACAAATACAAAGAATTGCATACCCGAGATCAGTACTTATGTGATGTCATGTTAACAACTCCATATTATATTCCCTCTGGGACGGTGCCAACTCTAGAACAACTTAAAGAGATGGAAAAGCATGTTGTCAATTTAAATGCAGAAAGAGTAAGTGAAGCGTGCCTGGATTTTTTAGCTTACCACTCTACTACTAGACAATTTTCAAGATGTTAATTGTTTCAGTTCAGAGTGCATTATGTGATATCTTGAAAGTCTTAATAATTAGCTTTTTTAATTGTTAAACACAATACTTACTAGAAAGTTAAATAAAAATACCTGTATTTGTAAAGTTCATAAAAATGTCTTCATTTTTTTCTTCTTTTAAATTAAACATTTTTTTTTAAACACAAACAGATCTATGATAAAGTTTTCAAGCAATAATCTTTGCTGTAAATTTATTGTGATGTGTTTTGATTAAACTTTACATATTGTCAAATACTAAAAATAATTTTTCTCTGCTAGGACAAACGGTATGCAGAATTAGTTTCAACAAAAGCAAAAATTATTGAGTTGTATCATACTATGGAGAGTGACCCAGATACTACATTAGGTCGTGATCTGATATGTGAAGATGATGATCATTTAAGTTTGTCCTCAAAAAACATGGAAGACATAAAACGGTTGTGGGAGGAGGTAAGACATAAGTCTTATGACTTGTGGGGTTTGATCCACTTGTGATTAATGTTGACAATGCAAACAAAAAAGTTAGTTCATTTGGATCTTCTGTTCCAACTCTAATTCCTATGTTGTTGTTACTTGTTATATTAAGTTTAAGTTATGAAAATGTCCCTTTATTGAACTTTTTTCAATATTCAATTGCTAGCTATCCAAAAAGAACTCTGAAATGAAACAAGAGACAGCAGACCTTTGGGAGAAACTCAAAGCTCTTTGGAATAGATTGGAAACTCCTGACATTGACAGAGAAGCATTTGAGCTTAATCATGAAGGTCATGGAAAAAAGGTTATTTCAGCCTTGAGAGAACAGATTGCTGCTTGTGAGCTCCTAAAGTTTCAGAATATGCAGAGATTTATTGATGGCATAAGAAATGAGTTAGTATCTTGGTATGAAAAGTGCTTCTTCAGTAATGAACAGAGGGAAATGTTTACAGCATATAAGAAAGGTAAGATTATGTTTTTGTTTTTTTTTTTGTAGGTAATTAATTAAAGAATAAAGATGTTTTTCTGGAGATTTGAATATAATTTTTTTTTTAGCAAAAGTCAAATTAGGATATATTTTTAGTCGTAGATCATGTAAATTTAGTACTGATTTTAGTTGGTAATTTTTCAAATGGCTACATATGGTTTTACTATTGTTACTATTTCTTTATCAAATTATGAAATGACATAAATAAAATCTTGCTATTAATAATTTTAAGCTAAAGCTATGAAAAACATGTTCTTTAAATGTTGAACATCAAACCGAGAAAATATTATGTAGTATTGTATACAATTTTGAAAGGGCTGATAATGTAGGTGACAAAAATCACATATCTAATACAGGTATACATTATAAATATTGCAGTTATATAAATAAATCTTTAATTAGTGTTAGCTTTTTTATTTCAGTTTTAATGTCATTTGATTTAATCTATACTATAGCTGATTGTACTGAAGAATTGCTTAAAGCTCATGAGGATGAATTGGAGAAACTAAGAAATTATTACAGTTTGCACAAAGATCTGCTTGAAAAAATTGCGAGAAGAGAGGAACTGTTTAAAAATATGCTTGTATTTGAGGTACAAACTTTCTTCTTCTAAATTTGTCTTGGAAGAATTATGTAAAATAAAAATTGTTTAATCAATAAATTCTTATTGCTCATACCAAGAATCAAACAAATTTAAAGTAATAATTCTGCTGTGTTATTCATAAAAATTGATGTTATTTGCCTCATTAGTGAGAAACTAAAATGAAAGAAAGAGTACTTCATAAGAAGTGTATGCCTTCTAGGTGCTTAGCAGCAATTAAGTTTTCAAAATATGGTCACTCATTGATAAAGGTTTGCCACCCTGCCCTAGTTTATTCAGGTTTCTTGTATAGTTCCTCATAATCATAGTTAATGGCCTGGAATTTTCTCTTAGAAAAAATCCTTAAATTTGATTCTTTTAGACTTGGTTTATTAAACTTTTAGAAGAAAAATTTGCGGATGTGCTCATATCTAGACCAGGGCAAAGGGGCCCACTTGGAAAATTGAAAACATTTTTATAACCAAAGCAAAGGATTATGCCAATCCATTATTAAACTCATGGATTGTTTGGGAAATAATTCAAGAATGATGCATTTCATCTGTTTAGAACCCTGTGATGAAGGTTGAATTGACATAACACATTTAAAACCTTAATGATATATTTAATACTTAATTATCTAAAGTTTTTTTAAAGGCAGATGACTTGATGTATGTTTTATTAATTTTTATTTCAAATGAATTTTTTTAATTTGAAAACTTTATTATGGTTATTTTAGGAGAAAGCTAGTGATCCCAACAGATTTTTTAATGACAGAGGAGGAAAACTCTTGCAAGAAGAAAAGGCTAGAAAAAAGCTTATGAAGGATTTACCTAAGGTTTGTTTATTTTCTTAGATGAATAATCATACATTTTTACATTGTACAATTAAAAGCCACCATAAAAGGATACATTCAGAAAATGTCCTTATTTATTTCTAAAGATGGAAAATAAGCTATAAAAAAAAGGGGAATGTTTAATTCTGATTAATTATTTAAAACTAATTATGTGGCTGTTTCATGAATTTAGGTTGAAGAAGATGTTGGTGAATCCATTTCAAAGTGGGAAAAGGAGACTGGAAAAGAATTTCTTGTTAAAGGCATGCGGTTTCCACAGTATGTTGAGAAACAGTGGGAAAACTTTCATTCACAAAAGGAGCAGCAGAAACAATCAAGAGTAATTATTTTATTTTATGTTAAAACTATTTTAAAAATATTTTGGCCAATTATTCAGCTTTGAAAAAGTCATTAATTCAATTTCAGAAATTTCGTTTCAAAATAAAATTGCTTAATTCTACTGTAAATTAATAGCATTTGAAAGCGATTTATATTTGGAAAAAAATGCATTATGCATCAGTAATTAAATGCAGCTTATGAAGGCCTTGGCCACATTTGGATGTGCTCTACACTGAAATAGAAAGTACTAAATTGTAAAGATGTAGATTTATAAAGATAGAAAGGAAAAATTTTAATAGCACCTAAGCTATTGCTTTATTATTTTATTTTTTTCCATATAAAGCTATCTTACCCAAGCCTCAGTGCTTGTTTAGTCAGTACCAATACATCCCAATTTTTTCTCTTCTAAATGTTGATACAATGGCTAAAAATATGTTGTGCCTTAAAATTTAAAATTCTGGTATGTTTTGGTACTGGCTTCTAGTTCAAAACATAATTTACAAACTTATTAATTTATTAACCATTAAATTTTAAAGAAATTTGGTCCACAGCTAAAGGCGCGTGCTAAACAAACTCAAGATGAAATGCTTTATGGATGTAAATCAGTCTCCCAGACACCTAGTAAACGAAAAGTTCCCTTGGTCACTACTCCCAGCCGAACGCCCTTAAAAGCTAGAAAGGTTTGTAAATTTAAAATGGAAGAAAATTTATGAAATATTTGTTTCAGTGTGTCTAGTTCTGTATAAAGTAAGGCTATTTAATGATAAAATAAATGTAATTAGATGTATAAAATAGAAATTTTAATGATAAAATTAGCAAATGTAAAAAAATATGTCTTGTTTTGAGTTGCCCTTTTTATACCTATCTTACATTTACTCTACTTTTTTTTTTAATTTTGTGAAAAATCAGTTATTGTTTTTTGTTATCTTTGTACATAATCCATATTTGATTGGTGAGAGTTACACATTTTAATGGCTGTACTTTTGTGTTTTAAAAATTAAATAAACTTTTCATGAAAAACTATTTTTATATATACACATTTATGCAAATTTCAGTGGCTGTATCTTTGTGTTTTTAAAATTAAATAAACTTTTCATGCAATAAAATTCAAGACAACTGTATATTATTTAACAATGAATAAATCACATAGACACTGCTTGTACTTGTTTTCTTGAAGTATATCTTGTTTAACTGTTGCAAGAAGGCATGTAATTAATTGATATTTTGATAAAATTATTTTAAAAGACCCTTTTTATTGTCTGAACCATTGTTAGGGTAGTTAATTGTTAACCTCATAATTATTTATAAAAATTTAGTTACATTTAAATTTGTCAAAAGAATTTTTTTTTAATGCAATCAGATTTATATATATAAATCAGCTATATGACAACAATGCGTGAAATTATCTAGCAATTTCAAAAATAATTTCAATCCAAAGGAGCATGGTGGATAGAAACATTAAATTAACGCAATATCTTTCAAGTACAGTAGAAGTCCATTAGTCCGGCATCCAACAGTCCGGAATTCCCGATAATCCGGCATCACTTTGGAAAATTTTTAAAATTTTGGTTTTCTCGAAGAGTCTGTCTTTAAAGTAAATAAAAACGCTTGAGAGCTATTTGGAAGTTTTCGGGGTAGTTCGGGATCATCCGGAAGCACTCGGTATTGTTCGGAAACAATTAGCGACCGGCTAGTCTCACCTTTCACAACAAATATAGGTACAGTGCTTCAGAAATGATTGATTTCCATTTCATTAGAAATAAATTTTATGCTAAACGCCAAATATAAAAAAAACAAAAAGACATTTTTTTAATCTAAAGGAAATATGTTTTACAGTATGTGTAGCCTACATACATTATATGAAATGTAAAATGAACTTTGTTGTATTTGCATACTGAATTTTTAGTTAAATTACTAACCTAATAGTTATTATAATTACTATTTATGTATATATGTACATTTGATTTACGACAAAGCCTACACTAAAAAGATGGGGCACCGCCAGATAGACCGGAATTTGCGATAGTCCGACATGGAGCCGGTCCCGAACGGACTTCTACTGTACATTGTTACCAAAGCTACTAAATTTTTGCGACAAACAATTTTTTTCCCTTATTTTCCATGTAACTTAACTTTAACTTATGGGTCCAGAAATGATCAATAGAAAAATATATTGCCTTAATTTTTTTCTGTTAATAATGAATAATATCTTTTTAAGGTTGAATCAAGTCCCGCATTTTCTGTGCAAGTTAAAGTGCAGTACAGCAGGGTGAATTTTTAAAATAAAACATTAACTTTTCTTTTCAATGCTAACAATTAACTTTTTGTCCTAATTGACAGCTCAATGAAATGGCAAAGACTCCTAACACTACTAGCAGATTGCCTAATTATCATTCGACACTCGTGATGCATTCGCCATTCGGCAGACAGCCTCTGTACACTCCTAAGGTACACAGAAGCTTAACCAGCATGCATACATTTACTATTCACTTTTTGTTCTACTAATCAACAAATAAGTCCACTGAAAATATTTATTATAGGTTGAGTTATTTATAGAATAGCATCTTTTTTTTATATTTGTATCAACGTTAATTAATAAAAATATTAGGGCTGTTATCGATTAAATTAAAATTAATCGTTAACTTTGGAAAAATTACCGAATAATTAATCGATAATTTAGATTAAAGCAAAAAATAAGATGTATGCCGTCATTAAACTGAAAATTTCAAAGGAAGTAACAAAGACAGGCAATTCACATTTTTTTATATAGATATAAGTAGTTCAATATAATGTCAATGAATTTGAATTTTTTTATTGTTAATTAGGTAAATACAAATGTTGAATTGTTATCATTTTCCTCATAAAACAGCTTATTTTAAAAATTACACTTTAAAAATCTTTCTTATTAATGGAGAAGTTTTTTTTTATTATTAATAATTGATATTTATTGATAAATCGGTAATATTCAAAAGATTTTCCATAATTTTAATCGCCATTTTATCAATTAATATAATTTTAATCTAGAAAAAAAATTTACTGATTAATCGAGAAATTAATCGTTTATTTCCGCAGCCCTGAAAAATATTATTAATTTAGGTAAATGGAAATAAAATTCCTTAGCTTAATTTAAGAAGGGGGTGGGGACGAGAAGGATGGTACTAATAAAATAAAACCAAGCACCTAATGTTATTTGTTAAATCAGATTTTTAAAATTAACAATTGTTCATTTTCCTCTCCTTTTAAAAACACAGATGTTAGGCTTGAAAGTGTTAAAAAAAATTTCACTGACAATTTGGCAGTAACCTGATTGTAAAATTCCACTTTTAAAATGTTCCCTTTTCTTTCTGCGTTCAGACTCCTCATAATACTTCAGGTAAAAAGAGACGGTCAGTACGGTTGATGAAAAGAGCAGCAACTGAGCGCAAAGGAAACAACAGCCGGCGCAAATCCCGTGAAGTATTCTCGCACACGACGGTAAGCAGCGAAGATCATGGCACCTCAACCCTGGCTTCACACGGATCCTACCATGACTTTGCTGTACGCTTATCTTTTGTAACATTTTTTTTTCTCCACAATGCAACACAAGACAGGCTCAGAACCTTATTAAAAAAACATGTTAGGATTTAAAGAGAAGCGAAACCAAGAAATATTTAAATTTAATAATTTAGTTATAAAGAAAATAAGTTAATTTGAATATTCAAAGAAGAGAAATTTTTTTATCATGTCTGTGTTGCATTGTTTTGGTTCTTATTCTTAATTCAAAAAAGATTTTTTTTTAATGGTCAATTTCTTTTAAAGATTAGTTTTAGTTTTCGCCTCAGTCCCGTAAGAATTTCCCGAATTGCGATCAACTGGTTATGAATTTTAAAAAATTTATATTAATATTGTCATACAGACTTCATTTTTTAGGCTAAGAATGGTTATTTTACGCATCCAAAAGACTGTCTTGAGTTAAGTACTATATTTACCTGTAGTTTAGTACTATTATTTTTATAATAAAGTATAGGAAAATCGCATCTTAAATGTAAAACGTAAAACTACCAAAAAACTTCATGAATGGAGCGATAACACTACCGTGGGCAACGGCCGCCATTGCTGGAAGTTAAATACATCATTTTTCAAGCATTGAAGAGCTTTTACTTTCCGTGATCTCATTTCTAACGTGAGTGCTATCTAGGGGCGCTTTACAACGCTTTGGTAATAGCGGTTAGGAGCGAATTACAACGCTTTAACACATTAAGAGATAAGTCACTAAATACATTTGAACCTGACCTCCAACCCTTTAAAAGATTATGTCTTAGAAGACTAAATGATCGTTCTGTCTAGCACTTTCTCATCAGTCATATTGATTCTTTTATGTCACCAAACCATAATATCTTGTGCACAAAAGTTGGGCATATATGTCACGTGACATGAGTTATCTTAAGATCCCACCACCAACTTAAGTTACTAGTCACCAGTGTTACCTCTCTAAGTTTCATTAGTCTGTCTGCAAATTTGCACAGCATCCATTTTTTGTGCAATATTTTACAAAATTTGAAGCTGCACCCCTAAAAGGGAACATTGCTAATCACCTGTTTTAAAAAGACTGCAGTCATAAAAAAAATATGTTTGAAAGTTTTAAGGTTAGTTGTTAATTTTGAATTATAAATTATTATGACACTTATGATTTTAAAAACATTACCTTCATGTTGGTTTTCGTTTAGCTCGATCATCAGTTATCTTAACACATTTTCTCAAACCCATAGGCTGGAGGAATAATGGGTTCAACTGTATTTATAACAAAAATTTTTGCAAATGTTTATATATAATATATACATAAGTACACAAGTATGTGTGTGTGTACATATATTTATTTTTTTAAAAATGGGATTATTTTAGGGGAAAGAGAAAAAAACATTTTTGTTGTGTTTGTTGCAAAGTTAAGTTTTTGAGCTAACATATTCAATTAGTCAATTTTGCTAGAAATAAGCATTAACTTTTGCCATGCCAATTAACTATTTCTTTTGACTGGCTGTCTATGTAAAAAAAAATTCAAGTTAATACTTTGCCTGCTGCTATTTATTTTTGTTGTTAAAGGAATAGCTCTTCCAGCATCTTTCTAGAGAAGTAAGGTGTGTTTGCATTGGTTTTCTTACTGCGAATTTTATTTAGTGGTGAAACTGTTGTGATCATCAAGCAGTGGCCACTCAAGCAGAGCAGCCAAATAAATCATATATAGTGTTCTGAAAAGTTCAGATTTGTTGCGCATATGATATTTCTCTAATTTGCATTACTTAGATATGAAATATGGTATTTGACATACAAAAAGTGCATTTCAAGTAGAAATATGAGCACCTTAAAATAAAAATCCATTACCAAAGCAGAAACACCCTCTGGCATGGAAAGGGTAAATAAAAGACACTTTCGATAAGCAACATATATTGAACTTGCTTGAGCAAGAAATGTAATCCTTTCTGAGGTGAATTTATACCTAGATTGAGCATGGGATATTGGCTCATCCCGCTCTAAAAAAAATTAATTTTAATCAATGGTTTCTTGGGAAAAAAATCCAGCAAAGTTTTCATGAAAATTATTAATTGAGGTCAAATTCACAAGCTATGAATTCTTATGCATCAGTTTTAGACGTTTAATTTCCTTTAATTTTGTGTATTTTATTTTATTTTTTCTTTAACTAGAATTTTGTGAGTGCATCCAAAGCTTCTTCACCAAGTGCTGACCATCTTTAGGAATTAATTATCAGGTGAGCATGCTAATGTTGGCATGCTTTACCTTGCTACAATTGTTTAATAAATATTTCTACTCACCTTTGGGATAATTTCAATGGAGTGAAAAATGACCTAAATCTATTTTTGAAAGCAAGCAACCAGCACCTTAATTTTACTACTTCATTTAATTACTTTTTTTTATTATAAACTTGCAAGTTGCATTGAAAAAATTGAATATGGCAAAGTTGGCAAGGTCAGGTTATGTCTAATTTTAATATTAACTTACTGATTAGTAATATTAATTAATGGATCTGAGCACATTTACTTTGTGATTTGTACCTGTTGTGAAACTGCAGTTACTTGTATTTAAAATAACTCCTTTCTTTTCAATACTAATTACTATTTTTTAATCATAAAAAAGGGCTATTGACCATCTCAGTGGTTCTTTAAATTTCATGGTCCTTTATTATTTCATAGTTTAGTCACAAATAGTTGAAAATCAAAATTGTATCATTAGAGACAGTTAACTTACTACATACACAATAACTGTTGCAAATAATATAAATCTCCCAATTTGTTAAAAGAACAACAACTCTAAACTGAATGTAATGTTATTGAATTCTTTAACAAATTTTTTTTTAAAAGTCTGCTCCCTTCATTATCGTAATCATTTTGATATGCGGAATTGGTAATTAAAATGTGTTTTTTCCTGTTTGATAGTGAAGATCTTTGGGATGTTGCACATGTAATTCATGTATTGTAAAGTCTAAATCATTTTTAATTTTTATGCATTGTTAGTGTGCTAAAATTTTTAGATGCTTCCTTACAGGCTAGTGTTTCATTGATAATTATGAAAATACTACAAAACTATTATATTAGTGAACTTTTTATTTTTTAAATAAAACATAGCTTTTAAAATGTATTAAATGTAAAATTATGTTCTTATGAAAATGGAGCACTTTTTAAATATCATTCAATTTTTAACATCCTCGTAGAGCCTTATCATGTTACTAAAAGATTTAAAGTCTATGAAGTGTCTTTACTTGAATATTATACAGCATATGTAGGGTTCTATTTAACCTCCTCCATTTAGACTAATCCAATGGGGGGCGCGGTGGTCGAGTGGCAAGCGCGCTCGACTGTCGTTCCGATGGTCACGAGTTCGAATCCATGGGATGCCAAGGACTTGTTCACGGGGCCTAGGGCGTTCCCGAGTTCCACCCAGCTCCAAATGGGTGAAAAGCAGCGGGGTAATGCGTGGAACCCCTAGCCATGGCATGTGAACGCTGCATCACTTGCCTAAAAAAAAACTGCTGCCTTGCAGATGGTCTTGGCTGACCAAAGGCTATGGAAGCAAATCCAGAAAATACAGCAGGCTGAAGTCGGAGACCACGGGCCAAATTGGCGCAAAACTCTTGGCACGCAAAACTCAATATTCAATATTGAGAACGAAGAAGAAGACTAATCCATGACCTTTGAAAAGATGTTTTTGCAAACTTTTTAACTTACCCTTAAACTATACTTTCATAGCTAGAGTATTATATTAAAGTACAAGCATTCATTATTTTTTAACTTTAATAAATCTTTTTTTTTCCAGATTGGTTTGTCCCGACCGCATTGCCGCAGTAGTGTTGTGCCATCTGCTAATCTTACTTTCAAACCTAAAAATTAGTTTCCATCTACAAATGGATACTGCTGAAAATTGTTCAGTTGACTGTGATTTGACTGGTACTGTTGTGAATGAAAAAGATGTGTGAAGTTAATAAAATTTCAGCTAATCTGAAACCACAGTATGATAAGGTTGTAGCATATCCTTTAACATTAAATAACAATATGTATGTAGAAATATTTATTTAATGAGTTCTAAAAAACAACTTTGCATTATTTATGATTATATACATTATCCAGATCAATGTGGGTTGGGCAACTGGCCATTTCATTAGTTTTAGTCAGGCACACAACAGGTATTTAAACTGCTGTAAAATGTACAGAAAGTAATTTTTTTAAACCATGAATTATACAGGAAACAAATAAAAGAACAAAAATGTGTCCACATCTAAGGATGTAGTTAAATTGTATCTAGCCTTTACTTTTAGGAGCACTGATTTCAGCTAACTACTGGCCTTACTGAATCATGCTTGCTTCAATATTGTTGACTGGTACTATATGCCACTGACTATTACTAGATATATTTAAAATGCAGTAATCAATAGCTTTCAAAGTTCACTATTTGGCACTGATCCAGATGTTCAATTTGTGTACATACTTTGTGCATTTAGTCAACATTTTCATTTGTTTGGGGAATTTTTACCCATATGTTCTTTATAGTGTTACCTTCTTTATAAACAACCTTTGAGAAAGTAAATGTGTATATAAAAATCAGTGTTTCCTAATCTCTGTAGAAGTCTGCAACCCTATGAATTTATTGACTAGTCAATCAACTCCTATAATAAACTTACCCAAGTCTTACTGATCCTTACAACTACAATCATGAGCATCATATGAAATTGAATTGGGTTTTATTAATTTTTTTAATTAATGACTTACCAAAATTTAAGTTTTCGACACACATCAGATTGAGAAACACTGTTAGTTAAATACATTCTGGTAGTAGATTTTGTACAAACTTTCATTATTCGTTGTGTTATACGAGACCATTTGAAATGATTTGCAAAGCCAGTTTTAACATATTTTCCTTACAGACCAAATTTGATATAAGATTATTTCACAACATAAAAATAAATGTAATATTTTTTTCCCTGATTAACTTAAATTATCCAAAAGTGCCTTATTGTTAAGAATTGTAATACACATTGATCACATATTAATTAAAACCATAAAAATTCATTTGAGTACAACCAAAAGGAAGAGAGATATTCATATATTTTTTACAGTGCTGAAAATCACTTATACATTTATTGCTGTTGATAGTAATTGAAATCATGAGCTCGAATCAAGTGAAAGTTGGTTATTTATTCACTATTAAAGAGATATTTGTTTCAATAACTAAAAAAAATTATTTAATTTATATATTACCCCAAACTCTTCCTAGATTTGACATTTTGCAAGGCAATATGTTAACTGGGGGTGATCATTTATTTTTTTTAAATCATAAAAATTAAGCTTAAAAAATATTTCACAGTAAAAGAAAAATACTGTTTCATTACTTTGATATTACTTTCTACTTCTATAATTAGATCAGTTCAACTTGAAAAGACCAGTTTAAATTTATTTCTGACATTACTCTTTACCATATATATCCATGTTTTTTTAAAACATAATGCTCCTGGTCCGGGTGATCTTGGCCCACCTTCATTTTGTTGAAGTTGAATGCTTATGGAACAATTAGGTCTTTAAACGTAATATTCAATGGAAAAAAATATTTTTGACATATATGTATTAGATTTTAGGAAAATTTTGGCCTTCAAACTTTCACTGTATTCAGTGTCATTAAAACACCTGATTTAAAAAAATACCTAAAATAAATGTTAAGACTAATTCCTGAGAACTGCAGATAGTTTGTAATTTGCATTTGAACACTTTTTCTTCCTAAGTTTAAATTTAAAGGCCATAATGTAATTTGTAAATATTTTATATATATATATTATTATTAAGCTATTTCTGCCGTGTACTTACAAGATTAATTTGATTGTTCATTAAATTGCTTTTGTAACCCTAAGGATTTTGAGAGCAATTAAATTTTCATTACCAGTTGTCCTGAGCTTGTATTTTGTAAATTTTGTATTAGCCATAACAAATCATCTAAACATAGGACACTTATTACTAATAGGGCTACTGAAATTTCTGATTAATTTCTTGAATAATTTTTTTTTTTAATTTTAATTATTAAATTTTTAAAAACAATTAATCAACCTATCACATAAATGTACTGGAAGTCAAAAGGTAAAATATTTCGGCTGATGAATATGAACTAATTTCTGGATGATTACACTGCCATTTTAACTATTGAATGACGTGACTGTTTAAATTGTTGATAAAGGCTATTATGTCCATTGAGAGAAACCATTTGCCTACCATGCAATGTTCCCTTTAAGTCTAAGTCTAAGCTTCGTTGGTCTGTGTGCAAAGTTTAAAAAAACAACTTGTGTGCAAAGTTGCATTTGTTGCGCTATGATTCTATACTTCTGTGTGGCGTCGGTCGAATATATACGCAGCTGTGCAAACAAAACATCCACTATAATATCAGAAACTTGAGCTGAGACAATCTAAAGATATGTGAAAAGTTGTTCAGCTCTGCTGGTTATTGTCAATAAATAAGATCTCATCACTTCAACCAAATAATGTCAATTCACTTGTTGAATTTTGTTGGTTAAAAGATGTCATATAAAGAGGACACTCCAAGGTTACTTCATTTTTGACAAGTGCATTTAATAAATGTTACTTACTTAATGACACCATAAATTAAAACTTTTGGCTTCAATCGAAAGTAACGATTAATTAATCATTTTTCAAAAGTTAACTATTAACTTTAAATTAATCAGTAACAGTAATATTATTCTTATGGTATAGATCTGATTATTCCAAACCATTTTCAAAGTGGGCTGGACGCCAGAGATGAGTGGTGTGCAACACGCAAAGAAAGACAAGCAACATATTTACTAAAAATTATTTCTCAAGGTAGACAATTATATTTTAAATAAAATTAATGCATAATGTAAGCTGCAAAAAACATTGGGTGGACTTGTTAAATTAAATTCTTGATTTCAACTCCTTGGTTTGGAATTGTTGCATCCAATCAAGACAATAGCTTTAAAATGCTTATCATGCAGACAATCTCTCATCCAAAATGTTGGCTCTCGCATAAGATAGAGATTGTTGCAGATACTGATACAGTACATGCACCAAATTTCTACAGGTTCGGAAACTCAAAATTGTGAAAATCTGATCGGCCTCATAATCATAACATTCTCACTCCAGTCATGTTTTTTTCTCCATCAACTGTAACACTTAGAAGCTGATTCCATTGAAGTTTTTAAGTTTTAGTCTTTCTCTGCACTACAGGCAACTGGACTTACTGAAAGTGGTAAAGAAAAGGCTGATACTTGAAAAATTGTTGCTTGCTTACTTACTTTTTTGGATACAAGTAGTGCAAGTCATTTGCTGATTCCATCAACACACACTCTTAGTCTTAGATAAAGTTTCCATCAGTAAATGGTTTTTCTCATTCTACGATCTTGTGCACAATTTTGTAACTTGATCTCCTAGAAAATTAAAGTATTCTAAACATTTATATAGGATCTATTGCAATGTTCTCTTGTTCCATTTGTAAAGCGAATTAATTTACTGATGATGCGGATCGGATTGCTCCCGCACCTAGGTCATCCAAGAGATGTCTTTTACAACTGACTACTGAATCAGCGTAAACAAAGACCTGTCATTATTTATTAGTGTACACCCATAGACGGATACTTTTAAGATCAATTATTACAAAAAGGTTTATGTCATTAAAATTTGTTTTAATATATCTTAATGGGCCCGTAATGCCATTTCTAAACATGAGTATATCAAAAAGTATTTTAAGCAGCGTAGCTAGGGGAGGGAGTCCAAATTTGAAAGTCCCCCCGGACCACGTATAAGGAGGACTTCCAAATTAGTGTCCGAAGTTTTTTTTTACATTAAATATTACGTTACCGCCATGTATTTTAAGCCCCCCCCCCCGACAGGCCCCAAAACCCCTACAAATTCCAAGGTACGCCACTAGGTACTAGGTATATGGATGAATTATTGACCAAATTTGATATTTAAAAAAAAAAAATTATATGGTAATGAACTCCTGACGTATGTTCCTTTGGGGTCTAGCCCAAAATAATGATTTCGTTAACATTTAAAGCTTTATTTCCGATCAGATATTTAACAATTAAAATAAGTATAGACACGTATCTCCTTTATAAACCAACTAGCAATTTACCCGCGCTTTGCTGCGGAAATTAGGGTTTCAGCTAGCGCTGCGAACCCGCGTAACACCAATTAAAAACACCATTTGAGTTTGATCTGAATGAAGATGGATATACTAAATCGATTAACTTTAACCATTCAGGCTCCTACGTACACAAGAACTTGGAGACTTAAAGACGCGTCTTTTTTTTTATAAACCTCATATTTGGAAAAAACCTATATTTCGACAATCGTCACCCTAGTGAGAGGTGATATAATCTTACCATCGCGGGAAGGAATGGGAGGGGGGTACTCAACAACTTCCCAAAGTTTCAAGCTTCTACCTACACGAAAACTTGGAGAATTTGCGTTGATTCAGTTTCATATCGCCCATTTTAGGGGGGGGGGAAGGTTTTGGGCGCCCGGCAGCCTATGAGTATGAGTGGAAATTTTTAAAATTTATATAATTATTTTTCCTTGTCTACCTAGTTGGAAAATAAAAGAATTATAGATTTTCAATTTTTTATATTTCATATTAGAAAAAAAATATTTTGGGCCCCGGCCTCCATGAGTGTGTATTTCAAAATTCTTTTACACCAACTTTCGTTGTGAGAGGGTACTAAACAATTTTCCCAAAGATTCATGCTCCTACCTACACGGAAATTTGGAGAATTGATGATGAGTCGGTTTTAATATAAGAAAAACTATATTTGGGCCCTGGCCCCCATGAGAAGGAGTTGTAACATCATTTTTAGCAAATTTACGTCGGGAGCGTGTACTCAAAAAATTTCCAGTTTTATGCTTCTACCTATACGGGGAAAAGGAGAATTAGGGATTTTCAATTTTTATATAGCTCATATATGGAAAAAAGATTTTGGGGCCCCGGCCCCCATGAGTAGTAAATTTAACTTTTTTTTTCAAATTATCGTAGGAAACATGTAGTCAAAACATTTCCAAAGTTTCGTGCATCTACCTACACGGGAAATAGGAAAATTGGTTATTTTCAATTTTTATAAAGCCATTATAAGGAGGAAAAGAATCTTTTGGGTCCCCGGCCCCACATGAGCGAGATTTTAAAAATTCTTTTTCGCCAGTTATTGTCGTGAGGGGGTACCCAACAACTTCCCAAAATTCCATGCTCCTACCTGCACGGAAAATTGGAGAATTAGTGATCAGTCGGTTTTTAATATAAGAAAAGCTATATTTGGGCTCCCGGCGCCCCATGAGAGGGAATTTTTTAAAAATGTGGCCAATTTTTGCCGAAAGCGTGTGCTTAAAACATTTCCAAAGCTTCATGCTTCTACCTTTACGGGAAATAGGAGAATTGGTGATTTTTAATTTTTATATTGCTAATGTAATGAAAAAAAAAACTTTTATGGGGCCCGGCCCCCATGACTCGGAATTTTTTTTTTTCAAATTATTGTCGAGAGCATGTACTAAAAAAAATTCCACAGTTTTATATTTCTACTTACACGGGAAAAAGGAAAATTGGTGATTTTCAATTTTTATAGAGCCCATATAAGGAAACAACTTTTTGGGCCCCCGGCCCCACATGAGCAAGATCTTTAAAATTCTTTTTCACCAATTTGCGTCGATAGTGGGTACCCAACAACTTCCCAAAGTTTCATGCTTCTACCTACACGGGAAGTTGAAGAATTAAGATTTAGTAAAAACAGTTTTTGGGCCCCCGGCCCCACATGAGCGAGATTTTAAAAATACTTTTTCGCCAAGTTACGTAATGAGGGGGTACCCAACAAATTCCCAAAGTTTCATGCTTCTATCTACACGGAAATATGAAAATTGGTGACTTTTAATTTTATAGAGCCCATATAAGGAAAGAATTTTTTGGGCCCCAGGCCCCACATGAGCGAGATTTTAAAAATTCCTTTTCGCCAATTTTCGTCGTTAGTAAGTACCCAACAACTTTCCAAAGTTTCATGCTTCTACTTACACGGAAAGTTGAAGAATTAGGGATGCAGAAAAAAAAAGTTTTTGGGCCCCCGGCCCAACATGAGCGAGATATTAAAAATTCTTTTTCGCCAATTTTCGTCGTGAGAAGGTACCCAACAACTTCCAAAGTTTCATGCTTCTACCTACACGGGAAGTTTGAGAATTAGTGATGAATCAGTGAGTGATTGAGTGAGTCAGTCAGGCAGTCAGGGCTTTCCCTTTTATTAGTATAGATATAGAAATCTTCAGCCTTTATGAAAATGCATATCCGGCACCCATTTTCCACAGTGCCCGTAATGTAATTTTAACTAATTTTATTTCCCATTTGATTGCATACGACCCAATGAAATATTGACAAACAAGTAGATCTATATCCATCATGATCTAGTTTGAAATCAATTTGGTCTTTGGAATAGGTGTGACCAGTGTTCTGAACGGTAGCTGAAATCTGTATTTTCCGCTGTAAAGCGCTGGTATTTAGCTAGTTTAGTAATATTAGTAGCTTCATTTTGGGATTATCTAGTTCTAGAACACTCTAATTGTAAAATTAAACGATTTTCTACAACTTCTACAGGTATTTTTAACTAAATGGGGGGAACTTAAATGAAAAAGTTTTACCCCTATTGTTTGTCGTCAGCCTGGTTCAAGCCATAATCATAAATAAAACAATGTGGAGATGGGACGCTAGTGTAAATTTAAATGGATGAATAATTGGTTGTTATGGCTCTTGCATTCTGGAATTCTTTTACAATTTTTGCAATGAAAAAGTAGTTACGTTTTATATTGGACCTAACAGGAGTCATTTTGTTTTATTGACTCCATTCGGGGCTTATCTAAGAACTAGAGGCAAGTACCCGGCTTCGCATGGGTTTTAAATAAAGTTTTCTGTAGAAGCTTACTAAACTGTTTATTTTCCTGAAGTAAAAGGGTACATTTATCTTAAAGCAATGTGATAGTAGTGATAGACAACATTTTTCGCAGTTCTATTGGAGTGTGCCCACTCTGGAATAGGTCACATACAATTGCCCATGAGAAAAGCATAGTGTTTGTAAGTATATGCCAGCAATCTCAAGAGACTGGCGCACCAGTTATGACTTCTTCATCCTGGTAGTGTACTTAACAACTTTCCAAATTTCCATAATTCCAAATAGTAGAATTAAAGATTTTCAGCTTTTATATAGATAATTATATAAGTTTTAAAAAACTACATTTGGGCACCCGGCTCCCAGTTAGTGTTATAAATATTTTTTTCGCATGTTACCATCGCAGAAGTGTACTTAACAAATTTCCAAATTTCATGCTTCTACCTACTCGGAAATAGTAGAATTAGTGGTTTTTAAATTTTTTTGGAGCTCATGTAAGAAAAAAGACGTTTTTGGGCCCTGGCCCCACATGCGGTGGTGTTTTAAAATTCGTTAATTATCGTCGTGAGTGTCTCCTCAACAACGTCCCAAGCTTGTATGCTTCTAGTTTCTACCTTCTCGGAAAATTAGAGAATACGTGATGAATCTGTTTTTATAAGAAAAAAAAAGGCTACATTTGGGCCGCAGCCCCCAGGGGAGTGAATTTTTGTTTTACTCCTCTTACCATCGCGGATGTATATTCTTTAAAACTTCCCAAAGTTTCATGTTTCTACCCACACGGGAAATAGGAAAGTTAGTGATTTTCAGTTTTTAAATCACCTTTCACTTTGAAAGAACAAAACTAGATTTGGGCTTCGCTCCCCATAGAGAGATATAATTTAAATATTTTTTCGCCGGTTACCATTGCGGATGTAAACTCAACAATTTCCTAAATTTTCATGCATCTGTCTACTCGGGAAAAAGGAGAATTAGTAATTTTCAATTTTAATATTATTGCCCATATAAGGAAAAATCGTGGTTTTTTTTACCCACGGCCCCACTTCAGCGGAAAATTAAAATGAAACCAGTTTATGAACGTCTCCATGTAGTTTTGTGCACCTGTACTAATTTCACGTTATTTTGTTGACTGGATTTTGTTGATACAGCTCATTTAAGGAAAAAGTACATTTGGGCCCCCGGCCTTACCATGAGTGAGAATGTTTAAAGTTTTTTTTTCTCCATTTTTGTCGGGAGAGTGTGCTCAATAACTTCTGTTTCATGTCTTTACGTACACGGTAAATTATAGAATTATAGATGAGTGAGTTTTTAATAAAAGAAAAAACTACATTTGGGCCCCCGGCCCCCAATGAGTATGTATTTTAAATTTATTTTTTGCAAATTAGCGTTGGGAGTGTGTACTTAACAACTTGCCAAAGTTTCATGCTTCTACCTACACGGGAAATAGGAGAATTAGTGATTTTCAGTTTTATATAGTCATATAAGGGAGAAAAAAAACTACATTTGGGCCCCTGGATTCCAGAAGGTTATCATTTAAATATATTTTCGCCTATTAACATTGCGGAAATGTACTTAACAATATCCTAAAATTTCATGCTTCTGCCTACTCGGGAAACAGGAGAATTAGGTATTTTCAATTTGTATATACCTCAAATAACAAAAAGAAATTTTTTTGGGCCCCCGGCCCCCATGAGTGGGAATTTATGGAACGATCGCCATTACTGTCAGGAGAGTGTGCTCAAGAACTTCCAACAGTTTCATGGTTTTTCCTACACTGTAAATTTGAGAATTAATGATAAGTGAGTTTTTAATATAAGAAAAAACTACATTTGGGACCCCGGCCCCGAATGAGTGGGAATTTTTTTTTTTTTTTTTTTTTTTTCATGTGGGGGGAGAGGGTGTCACACATTTGAAGTCACATCAAAAGGCGCAAATTTAAATAAAAGTTCCACTTAAATATATGATTACAGAAACTTTATTTAATAAAGATTTACATGGTTTCACACGTGTTACGATATTAGAGTGCAGCCTTACACTAAAAAAATATTTAAATGACGAAAATTGACGGAAATATGCTCATCTTCAAATAGAAAATACGGATTTCCCATAAATTGAGATACGATAGAAAAGAAAAATATTGCAATGAACTGAGTAAAGTTACAGCATCTGATCTCGTTTTCATCAACATCATCATTTGTCCTTTAGGTTCCTTGTGGAACACAGGGCCTCTGTCAAAGCTCGCCACTGTGCACGGTCCCTTGCCAGTCGTTTCAATTCTTCCCAGCTCTTTCCAGTTCTTCCAGCCTCATCTAACATGCTCAGTCTCCATGTACGCTTGGGTCTTCCTCGCTGGCGTTTTCCTGGGGGGTTCCAATCTAAGGCCTGCCTCACCCTGCTGTTATCTTTCCGAAGGGTGTGTCCAATCCATCTCCACTTTCTTTCCATGATCTGTTGTTCTACTTTCCTTTGTCCATACCTCTCCCACAGTTATAAGTTTTCGACCTAGTCGGTCTCGTTTTACTAGTTACTAATTCAGAAGTCAATTTTTCCAAGGCGTTTGAAATTTTTAAATGTCTTTTTCGAAATATGTTTATGTTATACCGATGTTTATTACCGGATAAGTTTGAATAATTTCAATTTCTTGCTCTAAATCTTAATAATTTTCCATAAAATAAAAAAATAAAAATTATTTACGCATTAATTTAATTGGATAGACGTAGCATTTTTAATAAATAACAATATTTTAATGAAAAACAAAATTATGTGTGCTTCTTTAATGCAATAAAAACAAAATAAATTTAATTTTTAGTAAGCTACCTTAAAATAATTTTCTAAAACTGAAACAATAATGTAAATGACTACTTTCAAGTTAAACACGATATTTGAATCACGATCACCATGTCATGTAGGTACTTGTTAGCGCATCGTTCGGATATGAATTTAAAGAAGTATAATCGACCCAAAGAATAACACATTGTGCTAAATTTATAAATAATATAAAATTATATTGTTATACAATATTATGTGGCTGGATAGTTTCTTATGATGTAATTTATACTAAGCAAATGAAAAGGAAAGCAAGCATTTAAAAAAAATAATAATAATAATAATAATAAAGATTCAAGTATTTCAGGGGAGGTAAAAATGGTTTTAACGTATGTAAGAAGTATAACTTTTTAAGTTTAAATAATACACTATTTTAAATTTAACAGTTATTTTATAAAGCAAAAATTAATAAAAACTTTTCTTAAGTATATAAAATTTATGGAAAAAATAAATAATGATCAAAAATAAATTATTAAAAATTAATCAATTATTTTTTTTTCTTAATTTTTGTTCCTAAGTGCATTTTACAAAACCATTTAGTAGTACAACTTTTAAAATATATAAAATATTCATTTTCAGGCTTCGCTAACATTATTGCCAAATAAAAATTTAACATTTTATGGAAGGCAGTCATGCCTCTAATTAAGCATCACCCAAAGTAAGCGATCGTAATAACTGTTTATACCCCCCCCCCCCATCAAATTGGATCGCATAACATCCCTAAACCAATGTTGAAAAGTACAATCAAATTTTTTGTTCGTAGTTTTATTCACCGATTCAGTGTCAAGTTCAGCTCTCAGAAAACAATGACATCACAATTAGGAATTTAATAGCCTTTACCAAGTCACGTTTGTTTGTTGACAATGACAAGATATAATATAATAAATTGACAAGAAATATTTTATCATGTTTTTAAAGGTGAATAAGTTGACATAAGCTTAAAATGAAAGAAAAAAAATGTTGTTAAAAAATGTAAACATTTTGTCTGTGGCCGTTTCGTCCGAAGCCGTTTTGACGGGTCACCCGTACCTTGTAATACATATAGCCAGTGGCGTAGCTAGAGGGGCAGTGGGGGCGGTTCACCCCGGGCGGCATTCATTCAATTTGTGGACATTATAAAATTAAAGCCATTTCCGAAAACCGCCCTTTTCTTTAGAAGGGGAAAAACCTGTTGAAACAAAAAGAATCTTAATTTTGAGTTTTAATTAACGGATTCATGTGACATTTGTTTAATTACATAGTGGTTGTTCGGTTTTTATAACTAACGCAAAACCGTTTAAAAATTTAAAATCGCTCAAAAAAAGGTAACGATTTGTTTGGAAAATTAAGCGGTATACGTCACAATAACATAAATAATTCAGAAAAATACCTACCTGAAAATTTCAAGCGTCTTGGAAAAATTAACATCTGAAGTACCCAGTAAAACGAAATCAGATGCTGGAATTTTACTCAGTTCAGGCAATCTTTTTCTTTTCTATGATATCTCAATTTATGGGAACCCGTCTTTTTGAAGTTAATGCAAATCATGCAAACCTATTTCATGGAGCAAAGATATATTATGCTAATACAGAACGCTGTTACAGTGAGTTAGAGGTATCAATTGAACACCGAGTTAGAAGGAGAAAAATATGAGTGGGGAAAATTCAGAAGACGTGGTTCTATCTTTAGAGCAACTAGTACAACCAGAATTTTTTATCCATATATGTAGGCCTAATTATAATAGAAAATAAAAGAATACAGTGATGAGTAACATGTCCTTGCAAGAAAATATTCGTGTATAATACCATCTAGTCTACTACATCAAAATAAAATTTTGAAATTTACATTGATAAAGAATTTTTCGAGATTTAAAGAGAAATGATTCATGTTTCACGGGGCCGGTCTTAGCAATTGCGGGGCCATATGCAGCTTAGTACACGAAATGGATATCGTGGGCCACAGTTTGGGTAGGGATAAGGTATTAATAAGGATAATAAGTAAAAATTAAGATAGGTGGGGCCTATGAAAGCACAGGGCCCACTGCTACCGCATAGGTTGCAGGAGCCAAAGACCAACCCTGGCTGTACCTGCACTACAAGAAGATGCATTATGTTAAAAACCCGGGTGAGGGGGGCGGAAGTCCCTAATTGATCTATTAAAATATATTCAACAGTAAATATTGGAAAATTCTTTACCCAGCATTATAATTTTGCTAAGAATTTGTTCAACTATTGCTATCAGGGTACCTAGTTGTAAAAGGAACTTCTCCAAATTGAAATTGGAA
>MUZC01000492.1:317326-365844 GCA_002072015.1 Radix auricularia
CAGTGGCGGATTTAGCTATAGGGCAGGGGGGGCGGGTCGCCCCCCCCCGCGCACCTGTTCGGTCTAAAATGGCGCCCCCCTTAAGACGCCCTTAATGAACACTAAAAAGGTGTAACTAGAGCAGAAAAAAAGATTGTTAAACACGAAACTTTTAATCAATCACTAAACTGCAATACGACAATATTGGCTTGCTAAATATCGTATTTCAAAACTGCAATATCTGGTTTGGTCAATCAGGAGCGTTGCTAAGTGGAAAAGAATAGAGAAGCATTGAAACGAATATTAAGCGTGACATTGTTTTAGCAAAACAGAGGACACAGAGAACAATCTTGCTTTATTGCTGGTAGCTGTAGAAATACTGGAAATTTTCGTTAAATGTTAAGTTTATTAGCGAACTATGATTCCACTTTAAACAGTCATCTAAAATTTAAAAAGAAAAATGAAATTTATTTACGTAATGATGTGCTAATTCATTTAATTCAATCATTTGCACCTGAATTATCAGCAGCAATTGATAATAAAGTGATATCTTCACATTTCTATTCTTTAATTATTGATTCAACCATTAATATATCTAAAATTGATCAGATGTCACTTTACGTTCAGTTTTAAAATTAAGAAATGTTGAAGAAAGATTTATAAGCTTGCATACTTTGGTAAACAGAAAAGCTGCAAACCTGCATTTGCTTAGAAGATTCTAACGGAACTACACATTACAAAAGCGAAACATTGACATCACAATCTGTGGAGGAAAGGCATACGATGGCGCATCTGTGATGTCTGGAATTAAGAGTGGACTTAAAACTTTCACCCAATGTTGTCCCCATGTTTTGAATTTGGTCACTATCGAAGCAATTTCTGTACACAGTAATGTACAGTTGTTTGTTGTTTTTTTTTTGGCTCAGCTGAAAGGTTGTATGCATTCTTTACGTCTAGTTTACCACGTCTACATACTCTTTAAAAATATCATAAATGCCAATGTAAATTAACAGTAAAAACTCAGAAATGACTTTCTGATACAAGATGGTCAAGCCATAAGCATGCAGTCGATGCAGTTGTTGAATCATTCTCTGCTATTCTAGCCACTCTAGAAGATATAAATTCAGGGAAATCAACATAACATAGAGGAAGTGTCGGAAGTCAACGCAGAAGCTGTGGGACTATCTGTTTTAATAACAAATATTATTTTGTTTTTTTCTGATGCTATTTGTACAAAAGCTGGTTGGTATTTTTGTGTTATCAAACCACTTGTAGCGCAAGAGTATTGACATTGCAATTGCAAAACGATTGATCGATGTTGGACGAAATAAGTTTGTTGAAAAGAGAAGCGATCAAGCTTTTTAAAATTCTGAAAGCAGATATCTAATCATCTATTAACGAAAATTGTTCCAAACTAGATGTTAAAAACAAAATTTAAAGAAACTCAAATTTGCAAAAAATAAAAGTATGGCAGGTGAACTTAGTAGAGATGAAAGGGCTGATGATCCAACTACTAGTTTTAAATCTGAAACATACTTCACTATCTTGGATACACTACTAAAATAAATAGATGATCGATTTAATGACTTTAGGGGCACAGCTATTTATTTCTATTGTATTGATCCATCAAAAATGTTGGAAGAAAATAAAGATTCTCTTTGAAGTTGATGCAAAATTTACAAACATATTAACCCTGAAGAAGCAATCGTTGAATAGTATACCTTCAAAGATTTGTATGCATCACAACGTCCATCAAAACGTCCATCTAACATCCACCACAACGTTCATCACTATCAACAACTAGTGAGCTACAACTTAAAGACTTTCTACCATTCTTGTTTGAAAAATAAATGGCATCAGGACTCCCTAATTTGTCAATACTCTATATGAATTACTGCGTTACAAAATGGAGATTAAATGGAAAAGACGTAAACAAGGTCAGGGTTAGCCTGACCGGACGTAAGAAAACAGCGAACGTTTTGCGAAAGAGCCTTTTTCAACGAACATACAATACACAAGTAAAACGAAAATAAAAATAAAATATAAAATGAAGAAACTTAGCTGCGGTGGAATCCAAAGTATCCAAAAAAGTGAAACTGAGAGATGACAGAGCAAATTTATATAGGAAAGCAGAGAGTGGGCGGGGCAAACGCCTAGGTGGTCAGAGAAAAGACAATATTCATCCCATGTGGGGCGAGTGTACCGTGATTTTCAATTAATCTGTTTTCAATCTGGACCCGCGTGGGGGTGTTTGTGCACGAGACAATAGCAGTGACTGCCAGGTCCTTGACATCCATATGGTCGCGTCCATTGAAGTGACGGGAGACGGGACACTGTTTATCTTGTGTAATCGCCCTAATATGTTCAGACATTCGGCACGACAAAGATCGTGGAGATGAACGTTCTTGAATCCATTAATCCAGTACAATGGTGAAAAGTTAATGAACACCAATATCTGATAATGTCATTCCTTGCCAAGACCGTTTTGAGCATACCAGTTGCATCAGTTCCATGTCGATGATTGTTCAGTTCTGCTGGTTATATTGTCAATTAGACCCCCTCATCACTTGAACCAATTAATGTCAACACACTTTTGCGTGGTTGGTGAAAAGTTGATATATAAAGAAGACATTCCAGTGTTATTTGTATTTTTATCAGAACGTTAAATAAGTGTTACTTATGACATCATAAATTAAAATTTTTGGCTTTAATCGAAATTAACGATTAATTAATCGTTAATTTTTCAAAAGTTAACAATTAAATTTAAATTAATCGTTAACAGCCCTAGTATTTACCCAAAAATCTGTTTTTAGTAAAATTTTCGGCGCCCCCTGAAATTCTCCTCGCCCCCCACGCACACGAAGCTAAATCCGCCACTGTATATATATGTGTGTGTATGTATGTATATATATATATATATATAATGAATAGCCTATATAATTATATTTTTTTGTTCCGACATATGGCTGTAGCAATCGCGGAGAAAATTGAACATAAAATACCAATGTATAATAAATATAATTTATTAGAACTAGAAGATGGAATATGAATAAGTAAAAATGAGTTCAATAAGTAGCCTGCGTTCAGGTTTTTTTTTTTTTTTAAAGGTGTGGGTGTGGAGTTCATGAACACAAATGTTACCTTTTTATGATACCGACGATCGAATGGTCTTAATTCGTAATTATTTATAATAATTATAAAGTATACAGATAAATATGCGTTACTTGAATTCTTGTTATTTTTATTTATTGTTATGTAAGTTAAAGTAGATACCCTTGGTCGTCTATCGATTTTAGTTTAGTTTAAATTAAACAACCCGCAGAAACAAAGCTTTTTGACTATACTATAAATCTCTTTAAAAATTTATATGAGACATAACTAAAAGCATTGATTATGTTCGATGGAACACACACTCCGCGACAGACACCGTGAGATTGAGGGCTGGAAAGAAACCAGTGACCCGTTGACGTTAACTACAGCAGACGGCTACACATACTATCTAGAGATTAATTAAATATTAATTAAGCGAATTACAGAACATGCCATCAATCTGAAAGTTTGATACAATACATTGATCGGTGACAAGTCTATGGGGCCGACCATAAAGTACGTCAGGCTCCAGAGCGGGTGTAAGAAAGTGTAACAGTTTGTGACATGGGGGGGGGGGGTCCGGCCGTGTGTGATGTCAGTGTTTTATGTTAAATTTTAATTATTTTGTTAATAAAATATATATTTGTGTAAGAAAATGTGACGTAATTTATGGGGTGGGGGGTCCAAGTTTTGCGACAGGGGGAGTAAAAATGGTAAAAAATATGAGAAGAGCCTGGGGTGACTTTTCTGTGCGAGTACATAGGCATTTGGGACCTTGACCAGCGTTCCTATTTTTATACAAACATTAATAACTTTTGATATACCTGCTTATCGTTGGACTTGGATACACTTTTTGGCTCATACCCTCTTAAGTGGCTTACCATCAGTTTTTAGTGCAGTTCGAAAGTCTCTGAAGGCCTGGGTGATATCAGTGAGAGCTGTGGACAACATTAAATAGAAAATCGCTGATATTGTGAAATGCTTTAAGAGTGTTGTATACCGATGAAAGTAAAGCCATCTGCCTAATTCTGTATAGCACCAGACTTGAAACTAAACATCTACGTTTTACAGTATTTAATTTTAATGAAACTTTCTTCTATGTTGTTGCAAGCACCTTTCATTGGTCTGCATAAGGGTTTCAATAATTTTAAAAAGCTGCTTGATTTTGAGTTCTCATGAAAATAACATTCATCTTATTTTATGGAGTCTGATCCAAGCAAATTGTTAATTTCCCAACATGTGGACTAGGTGATGACCAGTACAGCATTCTGACCACACACACATGGACCTAAATACACACATGCCTGCATGATGAGCTTTTCCAGTTATGGGAAGGAAATTCTGACTGCTTTAAGTGGGTGAAGATTCTTGTAGAAATCGGTCTGCTGCACTTCACTTTGATTTGGCAGGAGAGCATAGCAACATAAGGTATATAGGTGTAGCGTACCAGAAAGGAGTGAGCTTAGTTGCCATTAGTCTCCAAATGCCTTCTTTTAGAAGTACAGCAAGCATATCTATTATTGAACTAGATTGATGAATGTATTGCAAAACAAATACTCCTGCTACCACTTTAAAAGTTAAATCTCAAGTAGGGTCTGGGTAAAGAATACAATGCAATCCTCTGATGCCTGTCTGCATTATCCTCATGCTTAAGAGTGAGCGCTTTGCAAATAATGTGAGAGATTAAAGCATGAGTAAATTTATCCCCAGCAGCAGCAAACCCGGAAGTCTAGAAATTCATCATTTTTCAAAGTAGAGAAAAATCAGCCCAAAATATTGAGTTCTACTGGCTCTATTCTATTTACAAAACATCTGGTTGGCAGGTCACAAGATGTGATTTATGATATTTTGATTTTCATCAAAGAATTAGTAAACAAACGGACAAACAAAAACAGAAATTGATAAATAGAGGAGTTAACAGGAGAATAATTTTGGTTATATAAGTCTTGAGACCAATAGCTTCTGGGATTTGGAGGGCCCTAAAGAGGGCCCAAAAAAAAAAAAGATAGACTGCTGCAAAGAAAGAGTGAGTCCTTGTGGTAATAATCCTAATATACAAATGCATGGATAATAAAATATACAGTATTAAATATGATGAATGAAATCTGTTACGGCCAGAAGCAGAAGGTATTAAATGCCAGTCATAAACTGTAATTGTAAAAACAGTATTCAACCAAGTCTTTAGTACAGTTATCATGATCCCATAATAATGCACGTCATAAAGAACCATCTTCTCTTTGAATCTCTCAGAAGTCTTTATATCTACTACAGTAATCATTTAGTATCAGTCTTTGTCACTCAGTCTTCTGGTATATGTTTAATCAGAACCACCAGTGTAGTAAATCAAACCAGTACAACTTAACATCAATTGTTTCAGGCATCACATAACAATTTAAAAATCAGAAGTGTGTTAACCACTCCTCTAACATTCAGCATAGGTGCTATACATTCAAATGAGAATAGATTAGCACCCATGTTTTCTTATTGTAAACATTGGTGTTATTCAATATCTTACAGACAGTTTAGACTTTTTATAACATTGCATCTCAATAAACTAAGAGTACACAAAGAGCTTTTCAGAAATGATGTACATTTGTTAAGACTAACTTTAACTTTAAATCTTGAAATTTATTTTAAAAATATAAATAACAGGGGATAATCTTTTGTTCTTTTCTTTTCTTGTCCTTTTTTTTTTTTTAATTTTTTTTTCATTTTTTAAAAAATAAAATATAAATATAACCCCTTGATTTTTTTTTTAAAACTCTTTTTTAAACCTATAATATTTTTAAAAAACATCTTTTTAAAAAAAAATTCATTAAAACGCCCAGAAGTTTAATGAGGCATCTAAAAACACAATTTAGAATATTTTACTATTACAGCTCAGCACTATTAAATAATACAAAACGAAAACATTTTGTCATGAAAAAACAAAACATGCAACACAATAGTGCTGCCAGTAAACCAACATTCTGCTTTTTCACACTAAAATGTGTAAAGTCTTCATAAAAAATACTCTTAGTCCTCTCCAGACCATGATGCAAAAGCCAACACTTAACTGGCCGCTTAGATGAATGAAGGATGACATATAAAATTCTTATCAGTGAAATGTACAGTATAAACAAATCTTAAATCAAAAGCATCAGTTTTAACACCCGCATTTGCACACTTAGCCAGGCTTGAAACATCTAGCTTGATCCCATTTGATATGTTTAATGTCACTTCAAGAAATGATTATATTATCAAGTGATCTCATTTAAGAGTCATGTAAAATTCTGTGGGCACAAGGGCCCTTGAACTTTCTGTTTAGAAGCACCATCAACAAATGCGGAATGTGTGCAAGACAAATACATTTCGCTCGTATCACACAGCCTTAGACATTTAAAAACCAGACTTTCAATAAATAAGAAAATTTTGTCCCCTTAAAATAAGGAACTGTGGTAATTCCTAGTTTTATAAAAGATGCAGCATGTAAAGTGCTGACTTAACGTACAAATCCAAACATGGGCAATTTATTTAAATCTTATTTAGAGGGAAAACAAAATTTTCTTGAAAATGTAGTCTAATTTTTATGATTGACATATTAAAATCTGAGAAACAAATAAGCCAAAAAAAAAAAGTCATGCAAATTATATGATAATCCCATAGGTGACTTTGAATGGGCAAAAAAGAAAAAAAAATCAAATAATAAGATTTGTGAACATGTATTAGCAATGTAGTTTTAAACACTGTTAAAACATTTTTTAAAGTAAAACTACAACATAAGAAATTTCTGTTAATAAATCTTAAAATGTCTACAATATAAAATAACCCAACAGTTTGATGGAAATCTTAAATTTTGCCTAAAAAAGTTCATACCCAAAGTACACACTTTGATGTCATTAAATATTACACTAACAAAAAATACCTGTCTACAAGCCATTTAAAAATTAAGTCACATATTTAACATGAACACATTTAAATTAGTAGCAACAAGATTTCAAATTTTGTCATAGTCATACATAATGAGAATGAAAGGATATATTACCACAAGGAGTCAAAAAAAAAAAGATATTCAAATGAAGCATATTAATAAATTTATATTAATTTTATAGCCTATAGTACTATATGATTTTAAATGTCTAGTAATTTTATTAATTTGTAAGAATGATAAAGAGTTAAAGAGAAGCAAAACTTGTATGTATAATAATGCATGTTAAAAACAAAAATAATGTGTTGTTTTTTTTAAAAATTGGCTAAATTCTTAAGAAAATTATCTCTAGAATTGATCTAAACCTAAACTCAAATGTTTTTTTAAACGAAAACTTAGTCAAAGAAATGAAATTTCAGTCAATGATAAAAAATATCTGTTTGGCAATCAGTTGAGCGATATTCAATATTCGTTGTCCATTTGTACGAGTCAATTGAATCCATCATCTCAAAAGCTTCTTTCACTATTAAGCAGCAATGTGACAGCCTAAGAAGCCTTTAAGAGAAAAGCCACTAACACCAGTTGGAGAAGATGCTCGAAAGGTTGAAGACTGCAACCATTCAAGTGGTGGAAAGGGAAGCTGGCTTGGATGTGGTGCAACAGACTCCATTGCATATGCATCACAGACTTTGGAAGGATCATAATTGAGACAGCTCTCTGAATCAGAACTAGACAACACAGCATTGCTGGTGCTATTGCAACAATTACTGTAAGAGTCTGTTAGTATTATGGTGCTCAGTGTGTCTGAACTTCCTCTCCTTGGCAAAGATCTGGGACTTCCTCTGCCACTGAAATGCTTTTTAAGTGATCTGTTTTTATTATTGCACTGGCGCTTTTCTTCCTGGAAGACATCCTGGAAGTGACCAGGATTCGCTTGCATCTCCTGACTCTGAAAGAACAAACCTGGGCTGACACTGGTGTTCCTTCTCTGCCCTTGGCGCCATAAATCAGTAGGAAGCCTCTGTCTGGCTGCTGAAGGCATCTTTACTCAGATCCTGAATTAGAAATCATAAACTATTAGATATTTCATAATACAATCTTTTGGATATTTTATCTGTTTCTACAACTCTCAGAATCTGATGGTAATTATTAAAATCCAATAAATTAACAATATATCTCCTCATAAAAGATAAGGTTATATATAGAGTTAATAGAACAAAAATTATTTTGTCAATATACTCTCATAAACTTATGCTATAAGAAAAATAGCCAAAGTGGTTCTATTAATATCAATGTTCATGAATTTGAGAAGGACAACATGACATAAGATTACTTATAAGACAGACTGCATTACACTAATGTAAAAATAGAATGAGAAATTTTAGTGGTTTCAGAACTAAATAAAGTGCTGAAATAATGATAAGGTATAAAACTTGTGGAAATTTCCAATATTACATTTTACAAGATTTTTTTAAAAAAAAGTATTATTTGGGACAGCTCCAATCGGGAATTCCCTATCTTTTCAATAATATTTTTTTTTTCTTTTCAAAAACAAAAATTTAATTCAAACTTTAAAATTAATTTATGAATAACCAAAAAAAATCAGGCCCATAGATAGGTACTTCAATACTCATTCAAGCATTGTTCTGCGCATGTCGTAAATTCAAGCAAAAAACTGCCAGTTTAGTTAGCATCGTTTTTTCTGAGTTGTATGTCTCTTTTTCCTGTAAGAGCATACTTCGTCATCAGTGATAAATTCTGCTTATTGTTCTGAATGAATCTAAAGGATTTTTGAAGAGGTTATGAAATTCAGACATGAGGTGCAATAATTGTATTAAACGGTATGTAATCAAACAAACAGAAAAAAGTTAATTTTAGGGCGTAGGATCTAGTGCTTCGACCTGATAATTAATTCATGAAGCAGAAAAACTTTATTTCAATGGAATTGGTCTTGGCCACCACAAGGTATGCGCATCCCCAAGCTGGTCCTCGGAGATGGAAATATTTTAGGGTCACTGGGGATGCCTCCCCCCCTCAAAGAAAAGAGGGGGTTATCGGAAATAGATTTACTTTTATTGTAAATCAAAATATGCTATGATGCATAGTCCGGCTGCGGAAACTAACGATTACTTTCTCGATTAATGTTTTACCGATTAAAATTATTTAGATCGACAAAATAGAGATTTAAATTATAGACAAAAATCTTCAACAATTTTTTCGATTTAAAATAAGCAGTTTTTATAAAGAGAGTGATATTTTAAAAAATAAACATTGTTTTTACTTAATTAACAAAAAACAAAATTAAAATTCATTGACATTTAAGCGAACTACTTATAATTAAACATAAATATCTCCTAAAAATATATTTTTTTTATTAAATACTTAAGAAATTGGCATTTTATGAAATTTTCATTTTAATGACATCATAATCTTATTTTCAGCTTCAATCAAAATTATCGATTAATTATTCGGTAATTTTTCAAAAGTTAACGATTAAATTTTTGATGTGATTTTGATTTCTTAAACACCACTCCTCCCCCTTGTTTTACATCATCACAAACCCTTTTCCATCCCTACTCCCAGGCGCGCAACGTCATGTATGGACGGCCCATCCATGCAGTGTTGAAGACAATAAAATATGAATGTGCTATTGTATTTCTTCAATAATTAAAACATGAAAAACATGATGTTACAAAAAACTTTAAGGGGCCGTCCATAAATGACGTCCGCGATTTTTTCATATTTTTACCCCCAACACCACTTGTCACAAAAACTTAGACCAATATGAGGTCAAAAGGCTAAAACCTATATTTTCTAATTGAAAATTAGCATACAGCATGTTGCAAATTACTTTAAATATGTATTTAGTGTAAAGCTGCACTCTAATATCGTTAACATGTGAGAAGTCATCGAAGACATCATTAATTAAATTGCAAGCAATTTTAGGGGAACTTTTATTTTAAGAACCCCTCACCCTCTTTACACATTGTCACAAATGTGTGATTCCCCACCTCTTAGGCGGGTGATATCATTTATGGACTGCCCCAAAGAGTAAAGTTAAAGTAAAACCAATATATTTTGAGTTGACTCTGGCTTAAATTTTTCAACAAGTGCAGCATTAAGAAATAAGTTTTTACTACAAGTTTGCAACCTTGAAAAATAATTTAGGCATCACTAGTCACGGCCTTGTACACTACACTACTTAGACTGTGACTATAATACTATAATTAAATATACTATATTATATGATATATGACCGACTATCATTACTATCAACTTACTAATACTATCACTAGTATCACTACCAAGACGTAGGCGTAGGCCCTTGGCTTTTTAATTTTTATTATTTAACTTTATCTTGGCAACTTGTCCCCGAGCCCGAGATAAATTACAATTTAGTAAATTAATTACATGTTTGACATTAAAATATGTAACCAATATTAAACCAATAGCCAAATCTGAGTAAATAAATGAATGCAGACAAGATTTACATCAATAATGTTTAAGGTAGAATATAATATATAATTGTTAAGACAACAAGTATTCTGGAACAGAATAAGAAATATGGCGTCTGTTTACGCCTTTCCTGGTCCAACCAACCACAGTACTGAAAATGAGGTCGTGGGCAAAGCCCAAGGACACAAACATAACAAAGAAGAGAGGCAGGCGATCTATAAATACTTACCACAAAACTGGGCAGAATCGACTGTCTTTAACCAAAATCAATTACTTTTTACTCTTGTTACCTTCTGATAAATGTCTCATTCAATACTGGTGATACGAAATTCGTCAAAACTGTATAAAAATTGTGAAATAACGGCCAATAGTTGCTCGTAAACAAATTATGTCTTTCCTGCTTCATGTCTTTCACTCAACAGATGACACTGACGTACATTTAACCAATCATGATACGTTTATTTTTAGCTGTCTATTCTTACATACCGATGATATCATCTTAAAAAGTTAGTTATACGTCATTTCCGCAATTGATAGTAATAATTATACATAAACGACTAAATTTGGAAATTACTATGCTTACTTTAAAATAAAAAAAAAGCATTTATTTTTTGCAATCAAGAAAGCGAATAGTTTGACTTATTCTACTAAGAAAGCAATTGTTGCGTTTAAGTACGTCGTATATCTTTTAGAATACAGTGGCGTAGCTATGGGAAGGGGTTCCAAATTCGAAAGCCCCCCCCCCGGGTTCTTACTTGAGGTGGGGGGGGCAAATTAGAGTCTGAGCTTTTTACTTTAAATATTACGCCACTGCCATGTATATAGGGCCCTCAAAGGGATTAAGCCCCCGGCAGGGACGGCTTTTGGGAACTGGAGGCCCTAGGTAAAGTGAATTTGGTGACCCTAAATGTAATAGAGAAATAATTAACATATACGGGGAAAATAGTACACTATTTATTTTTTTAAAAACTAACTACATTTATATTTAAATCAATACATAAATAAAATGTATACAAACATATGCGTGTAGATGTCATAAACCATGAACAGAAAATAAATTTTCGTGCTTTGATGGCAGCAAAGTCTACACAAATAAGACAATGTCACAGAAACTGGACAATATCTCGTTCGATACATACTATCCTTATCAGAATGTTGAGACCTTCTTGCCTTATTGTAGTTCTTAAATAGTTTTAAAAAAATAATTTTAACTTGGAACAGTAATCAGAAGTTTCAATGCTATACGAAGAGTTATAGCGACATTTGGAACAGCATTTTCCTAACCATGATCATAAATAAAACGTAAGGCATAAAAAGAGAAGATGAAACTGCATCTTGAAAATGTTGGAAATGATTTGCAATACACTGCATAAATCCTTCGGATCAATATCTAGCAGATGCTTCGGTGAGCGTGATGTTCCTATCCTTAATGAGGGGTAGGACTGCAATCAGGCTTATACAAAATTAAATGGAAAATACGTAAACAAGGTAAGGGTACTATACCATGCGGCCGACTTCGGTGTAAGACATGTCCTTTTGTTGTGCAAGCCGAACAGATAAACTTCCCTAAGGGGCTATTTATGATTAAGGATGGTTTCACCTGCGCTGGCCGCAACGTTGTCTACACCATTGTGTGTAAGCGCTGTCCTTTGAAATACATAGGAGAGACGGGACGATCTTTGTCGTGCCGAATGTCTGAACATATTAGGGCGATTACACAAGATAAACAGTGTCCCGTCTCCCGTCACTTCAATGGACGCGACCAAATGGGTGTCAAGGACCTGGCAATCACTGCTATTGTCTCGTGCACAAACACACCCACGCGTGTCCAGATTGAAAACAGATTAATAGAAAATCATGGTACACTCGCCCCACATGGGATGAATGTTGTCTTTTCTTTGACCACCTAGGCGTTTACCCCGCCCACTCTCTGCTTTCCTATATACATTCGCTCTGTCATCTATCAGTTTCACTTTTTTTGGATACTTTGGATTTCACCGCAGCTAAGTTCCTTCATTTTATTATTTTTTATTTTTATTTTCGTTTTATTTGTATGTTCGTTGATAAAGGCTCTTTGCCGAAACGTTCGCTGTTTTGTCACGTCCGGTCAGGCTAACCCTTACCTTGTTTACGTCTTTTCCATTTAATTTTGTTCCTATCCTTCCAACATTTCATAAAATCGTTTAGGTCAAATGCTGATATTTAATATATTTTTAAAAATTTTATTTTGTGTTTTTCAGAAATCCAAAAAGACCAAAGTGACGGTCCGTTTATCAAAAATTGCAGTTAGTGAGATAGCTGCCTGATCTAATTAAACATTAAAACATTCCACTCGATATTTTTTATTTTGAAACTTTCACTGATTCATATAGCCTACGCTTTCATAATGGAACTGATTGTGCACTTTCAGTCATCTGAAGTTGTGGCAGTTTGAAATATGATTTTATCTGGTTTTATTTCTAATTCTCTAGCCATTTACCTGAACGAAATTTTCTTCGTATTCTTTTTTTATGAACTCGGATGAATTGTTTTCACATTCCAATGCAATGTCAAATTGTATGTCTTTCCATAGAATCGAGTTGCCCATCATATTCATTTGAAACAATGAATCGGACTAGATGACTTAAGTACTAGAAATTGAATTATTTGTGTGGTTTTTTTTCGCAAATCCAATTGCTTCTGTCCTTGATTTAGAATCGTGGGCATTTTCATTCACTTCCACCATTGCATCATACACTGCTGCTGGTTGATTACAAACAGCTTTAACAGTATAGATCCTGAATTCCCAGCGTGTATCAGAAATAGACTTTACTGTCAGATTTTTTACATGAGTTTTCAAGTTGATCCATCGCTCTGTTAAAATTTGATGCAAAATTCAAAATAATGTATTTTCAGCCGCTGAAGATTTCACCATGTCTCCAAGAATTAAATAGAGACTGTGACATGGCATATAAATGATTTCAGATTGAGTTCAAGCAGAAGTTTGTGTACACCACGATTTCAGCCTTTCATTTTCGCTCCATTATATCCTTGACCTCTAAATTTTTGGAAACATAAATTCAGATCTTTAAGCTTTTTTAAGCATGCCTCCGCGAGACCTAAACCAGTGCTGTCGTCGACAGCCACGAATCCCACAAAATATTCATTGAATTCTACTGGCGTACTTACAATGTTGCATATTCGCAAAATCATAGTCACTTGGTCTGGGTGACCAGCATCAGGTGTGCAGTCCAAAATGATGGAATAATATTTCGTATTTTGAACATTATTTATAATTATTTTCAAGGCGGCATCACCGATCAGACTAATTATCTCATTTTGAATTCTTTAGCCAAAGTAAAGATCATTAATTTCTTCGTTCTTTGAACGTCGTAAATGATGAATAGTACTTTTCGAACAATTCAACCAATGTCTGGTTGAAACATTAGATCCACAGTGCCACAAATTGGTAAATTCCGTTTTGCAAGAAACTGCACAATTTAAATGATTCTTCGTAAGACATTATTCCAGTGCTTAGTAGATATGTTTTGCATCAATTTTTTTCCCTTGCAATCGTTTTGCCTTTCTTCAAACGATTTTCCAGTTCAATCCAAGCGTGATAGTAAGAATGTGCTTCATGGACAATTCATGGTTAAAGAAAACATTTTTTTTTTTTTAAATTTTTTTTTTAATTTTTTTTTTTAAATAGCTATTTCCTTCTTATCAACGCATTTCATGAATGTTCAGTATTGCAGAGTTAATAAAAACTGAATACGAAAGACTACCAAACTTATGTTTTGTTTTATTTTTTGTTTATACTTTAATCGCTAAACTATGAAAACTAAACAATTGAATACCTTGAGAAATCAAGGATGTATCAGGTTAATTTCGTCAAACGATTTTGACACAAAATTTCTAACATCCGCACCATATTAAAAATGCACTATTTAAAAATAATCAGCTGGTTGTTTTGACCGTAGTCGTAGCTCAATCTTAAAATTTATAATTTTTGTACGATTTCTTTGCAAGGCCCCCACTAATCGGAGGCCCTAGGCGGCTGCCTAGTTTGCCTATGCCTAAAGCCGGCCCTACCCCCGGGCCCCGAAACCCCCTACAAATACCTAGCTACGCCACTGTTAGTATAGGTTTATATTCGAATAGTATGTCATGTTAAGTTTCATTTCCTATATTATAATGCTCTTTGCTTTTGTTGTTGTTATTGTTGTTTTATTATTTTGGTTTGTTTGTTTTGTTTTGCTGATGCCTGGGGAGAGATGATTGACTGTTTGAAATTTACGGAACCAATGTTATCCTCTGAATAAAACATTTAAGGCCTTGTGAATTAGTTCTGCGAAGTCAACCCCTTCGTCACATTGCAAAAGATATGCCAAGAAAATATATAAATATTAAAACTGGGCCGACCTAAGGGAATTGAAGGCAGTGGCGTGCGTCGTGAGGGGGGCGGGCCGCCCGATGACACCATCAGGGGTGTGACACCAAAGTCTAAAATTCTACTGTGTTCGATTTTATGTCGGAAAAAAGAATACACATTTCAACCAGAAAGAAGGTAAGAATTAAATGATATAGATCCACATCAAACGCGAAAGATTTTAATTTTTTTTAAAAAATCAGTTAACTGGCAATAATAAAACAATTCCAGCACACAAACAATATTAAAACAAGTAATAACAATAGAAGAGAAACAGTCGCAGCAGAGAGCTCCTTAAAAAGGTTGGACATAAGACCATTAAGGCTTTGGCACACTAAAAGCATGAATGAATCCCACCTCACTATATCATCAACCTTAATGGGGTGGGGGGAGTACAATTTTTCTTTTTAAAAAATAATTTTAAAAAAAAATGTTGAATTTAATGTCTTTGAGCCAATATTTTGTTACATTTATTAAAGAACTGCAAGCATAGATATGCATGTTTGTATAAAGGTTGTCCTCCAGTTACGTCGGTCCCATCCCGACTTACTCTGTTTCATGATTACAAACGAGTCCACATAAAGAATAATATTACGCGTTATTCTGTATGTTTTAAATGTTTTTTTTTTCAACATTAGTTTTTCATGGGGTAACGAATTATTTGTTATTATCTCAACCGAAAACTTTAGTTTGCGATTTTTTTTTTCATGGCGAAGTTTTCAATCATCTCCGTAAAGCTAAATACAAGTTTCTTTTCAATACTAATTAGAGCATATCCAGTCTTGGTTGTCTAATACACATTCGAACTAATTTTTATATTCTTTTCAATTTTGAAAATGATCACTTTCTGCTGCAATCAGTTTGAAGTTATCATTAAGCGATAGATGCGAAGTGCGATGTTACATTTGTAAATAACCGAAATTTAGCTCATTCAAAAGCAGCAAACTGTATAGATCTGTGCACTTGTTTTAAGTTTCGAATTGTACTACCGTCGGACCCGGTTATGTCGACGGTCTAGGGATTTCCTGAAAAGCGTCGAGATAATAGGGTTGGCGAGGTAACCGAGGACAAGACAAGTGGGTCGATGGCCTAGGGGACCGTCCATAAATGACGTCACTCACCTAGGGGGGAGGGGGGTCTCACTTTTGTGACGATGCGTGACGTGGGGGTGGGAGGGGGTTGAAGAAATGTGACGTCACGTCGAAAGGGTAACTTTAAATAAAATTTCCACTGAAATATTTGGTCAATTAAAATTTATTTAATGACTTTTTTTTAAAAATTCACTGCTTCTCAAAGTCCCGGTCGATAGGCTATCAGACGCCGGTTGGCTAAGTTAACAAGACACGAAATTAAATATAATTATAATTCTTAAGTTTGAGAACCCACAAGAGAACATTAAAAAAGTGTTACCCTGCGTCGTTTGATGTTGACATCAAAGCGTTTGTGGTTCACTCGCGGCAGGAGTTTGCGAGCTTTTGTTTTTGTCGGTTATCCCCCCTCACCCCCTCATCCCCCCTCCGAAACTGCAACTGGTGAGTTTTACAAACAGGACAAGTGTCTTAAAAAGATCTGAATAAGATTATATGTAGATATTTTAAGTCAAAACGACACGGAATATCCATTTGAGGTTAGGTGGGGGAGGGCAGGGCGGATTAAGACTGCACGGGGCCCCGGGCTGCAATCAAACGGGGGCCCTATCCAGCCAGCATTCTTAAAATAAAATGATTGTTAACAGCTAGTATAAGACTGTAACTAAATTTTAATAATGAAAAAAAAAACGAACACGAAGAAATAACTGTTTGATGTGTTCGCGGTATTTATAATTGAGTGTGAAAAGAAAAAAATATTTGCCCTTGCTGGGAATGGAACCCGACACCGGTGACACCTCGAGCATGTGCTATCTCCACACAGCCAGCGGAATCATGCGAAGTGAATCAATTAAAAATTTTCGATTATTAGGTACTATCAATACTATCATGTCTGAACGCGATAAGTTGTATAGATTTAGATAGTATTTATTAATTTATTATATTTTCAAGGGTTCGTGCAAACTTTTGTACACTTTTATTATAAAATATAAAAAGTTTGGGGGCTCCTAAACCGTCGGGGGCCCGTGGCTTTAGCCCGTTCAGCGCCCCCCTCTTAATCCGCCATAGGGGGAGGGGAATCTATTCGGTACAATTAAAAACGTTTTAAGTTTGGTATAATTTTTCGATTGGTTTTTGGTCCAACGCCTCTGGCCATTCTAAATATAATGATTAATGTGTCCATTTAAAATTAGTCAAAAGTATTCATTAACTTTATTGAATGCATCAAATTCTTGACATCGCAATGCGAGAGGAGCACAAAACAACTTTCTTCTGAACTCAGTTTTTAAGGGATTAATTTTAAATTTGACAGAAATGATACTTGATACAGTCAAGTCATGTTGATTAAGATTATTGTCACTTTTGTCAATATAAATGAAAGTAGGTTGGATTTAGGTGTCTTCGAATAGTACGTAAATAAGAAATCTAAATAGATGACAAATTTAACAAATGCATTTTCTGGAAGGAACCGGTTCAATAGTGGGCATATGTTCCAAGCGTACACGTAGGCCTACACATGACGTATTTGAACATATCTAGTGGAGTGTAGTGGGTATTATATGTCCCAAATGAGTCTGCATTACCCCCAAAGATTCCCTTTTGACCCCAGATGAGGTAATTTACCCCTGTTCGCCGACTTCTTTCTTACGGGATGCCCTCTCAGTCAATTGAGGGAATTTTTTTTAAAAATACATTTTAAAAACATTATTTTTAAATAACTTTTTTTTATATAAAAAAGAAGTTAACAGTAATGATTTATAGTCTATGTTTAATTTGTATGCATTAAAATAAAATATAATCTAAGGATAATGATACATTTCGTTTTTTGAAGGCCGCTTAAACGGTTTGAAAAAAACAACTGACCGGATACCTAAATATTAAAATTATAAAAGTTTATGTTAACATTACTGTTGACTCAAAAGTAGCGGATTCTAGCAAATTTTCTATGCCCACAATGATTCTGCATTACCCCAAAGCAGTGGCGTCGCTAGGGGGGCGGGGGGCGGGCCGCCCCGGGTGACACTTATAGGGGGGTGACACCAAAGTCTTAAATTTTACTGTGTTGATTTTATGTCCGAAAAAAAGAAGACACGTTTTCTTCATCTAGAAAGGAATACAATGAAATTACGTTAAAAGCGAACACATTTTATTAAAAAATATCAGTTAACTTGCAATACATTGTAAAAAATAATAAAAATATTTGACATTGGTTACTAGCCTTGGAGCAGAACAAAGATTTTGACATCACTCACCGACAACTTACAAAAAAGACTTTGATGTCACGAACAAGTCGGTGTGATATTTTAATCAAAACAATGGGAGTTGTGTTGGAGGTGACAGTGTGGTGAAAAGAGGGTTTTGAAATAACAAATCAGTTTGCCCTGGACACCTAGAGCAGGATTATTTTTTAGACGACACTGAAGTCAGATGGCTTTCACGCCACTTTGCTTTAGCAGCATTGTAGAGAAATGACATACAAGCACTGACTGAATACTGTGAAGAGCAGGCACGTTTGTATTATGACCAAGTCAATAAATATTGTTTAAAGGATCTCAGAGACCCACAGTTTCGGACTGTTCATGGAGTATTTGGAGAACTTGCCAAATTAAGCAAGCTGTTACAAAGGAAAAATCTAATGATTAGGAAGGCATACCAGTTTGTAAAAGGAAGGATCAATAACCTAAGAGGACATCACCTTGGTGAAAATGTTCATTGGTCTGCAGAGGTTGGTAAAATATTTTCAGGCTGAAAGGATGAAAACACGAAATACAGTCCTCAAATTTTTTGAATGTCTGAGTTGGCACGTGGACTCTCGATTTCTTGAAAGCGACTTGATACTTTAGTGAATATTTAAGTTGTAAGCGTTAGTCGACATGTCAAATTTTGATTTTGAACAAACAAAACTGTGTGCCCTAGTTTATAAATACAAAGTATTCTTAAAGCTATGAAGACATTGTGGAGAAATTTATGGATCCCTATCGTAATTTAAGATTAGTGCTCGAAGAAAAATATAAAATGTGGGTTGACTCAGACTTTCGATGAGGTGATTCAGTTTGTCATGACTGAAGAATAATTCATCGACATTGCCATCCTGTTGGATATTAGTGCTATATTTCTTGCATCGAGCGCTCATTGCGAACATGGATTTAGCCTAATGAATTCTAGAAAAGTATAATCTAGAAATATGTTGTAAGAGTTACATTTAGAGGTGCTTATGAGGATTAAATCTTGTCAGAATGATGGACATCAGATCAACCTTGACAAAGTCTATAAAATGTGGATCTTGTTGACAGACAGACACCAGTGTGCCCCAGAATAGATTAGCGGCAGATGGGTATGTTGGCATTTGGTTACTTAATGAACATATAAATGTATATTTCTGTTCAGCGGAACAGAAGTATACATTTATAATTCTTGTATATTTAATTATAATCTACTTTATTATTTTGATTTAAACATTTTTTTTTCATTTAAAGTATATCCATCAAATTGATGAAAGTATTTTTGTGAGATGCCAAAAATTTTGCACACTAAAAATGGTTAACTGTTAAACTTTGCACACGAGTTTTTTTTTTTATTATTTAGCACAACAACCGGCAAACCTTAGAGAGAACATTGATCCCCACTTAGCTGTTTTGTGCTTACGATCGCGGGTCCATAAAGAGTAATATTACGCGTTATTCCGTAATTTTTAAAAAAAAATTATTTTTCATGGGGTAAGGAATTGTTTTCTATATTTGAAATACTTTGTATGTCATTAACTGCTTTTGTGTTTCGGGTGCGTGGTGGAAAGAATACGCTTTGTTGTTATTGTAGGGCGAGGAAGATGCTTAGGAGTTAGTCTGGATATTTACACTATTTTTGTTAGTTACACACACATCTCTCTCTCTCTCTCTCTCTCTCCCTCTCTCTTTTTTTCTTTCTCACTATCTCTTTCTACTGTTTTATCCTTTATTTAAAAAAAACTTTTTTTTCATTTGATAAGGAATTGTTTTCTCTTTGAGGTGCTGATCTGACCGGGTGGCACTGAAAGACTGGGAGGAGTGCTATGGATTAGGAGCCGCGCATAAATGACGTCGCGTGCCTAGGGGGGAGGGTGTCACGCATCTGTGACGATGTGTGACGAGAGGGAGGGGTGTGTTTAAAAAAATGTGAAATCACCTTAAAACGCGCAGCTATAAGTAAAAGTTCAATTTAAATATTTGATTGTTTACAATTTATTTAATGACGTCTTGTATGACTTCATGCCTGTTACGATATTAGAGTGCAGACTTGCACTAAATCCAAATTTATTTGACAAAAATTAATTTGCCTCATGATAATTTTCATGTAGAAGATACGGAGTATAAATATATATATATTTTTTTTTTGGGGGGGGAGGGGTCTCAAAGATTTGTGACGTCATTTTGGAAAAAGGGGTGGGGATCTAAGTTTTAATGACAAAGTGTGACGCGGGGGGGGGTGGGTAAAAATCGGCAACGTCGCGTGGCGTCATTTATGGACGCCCCCTTAAGTCGTGAAGGGGTGACACCATGAGCTACCGCCCCGGGTGACACCAACCCTAGCGACGCCCCTGCCCCAAAGAGTTCCCTTTTTACCCCAAATGAGATAATTTATCGCTGTTTACCGACCACTTGGTTAAACAGACCGATAGCGGTATCCATGTATTTTTCATTAGTTTATAAATTCCACAAGAGAATGCAACAATTTAAACATGCCTCGTCCATTGGTGACATTACATTTACAACTGCTGTGTGACGTACGTGAAATCCTGAAGAAAAAAGAATTGAAAAAAACAAACAAACAAACAAACTTGTGAGCTTTGGAGTAAAATGGTATGATACTATTGGATATTTTAATAATGTCATAGTATTTTTTCAGTCCTCAACTTTCAAGAATTACTGTATTTTGCGACGCACAAGATGACACCCTATATATACTTTCCTGCACAAATGTGGGGTTCGTACAGTTTTGGCCATTTTCCTCTTCAAGCGCATACCTAATAATTTTTAGAAAACATGAGATGTGATATCATTGTGATAATTTTAGATCAAATGCCTTTGATGTGCCTATACTTAGCAGAGAAACTGTCATTAGAATATCGAAATCAATTTGTAGAATTGTCTTGTATCTATACATTCTAGGTCTATCAACAATGCAATGATCCTTGTAATATCAATAGTTACATTCGCGAGCTTAATCGCGAAGGTTATCACATCAATTGGTTTTTCACACTACCGCTGCATTGTTCGTTAAATGTCTTGCTATGCCTTGGAAACTAAACATTTTTTAAAATGTAATATATAAAACAAACCGAATTCATACTTAATCTTATAGGGCTTTAAGCTGTGTAGGGGCTCATTATGCTATCAAATCAGAACAAAGAAAATCATGTCAAAACGGGAAAAGAATGCAATGGTATCTGGTGAAATGGAAAAATTCTTGCCGGTCATCTGATACGAAGAAGTTTGAGAATCACTGGCTTACAATGTATTTAATGTCTTTCACATAGCGTCACGCGTGTTACAATATTATAATGTAGACCTACACAAAATAAATACTTAAAAGACAAAAAAGTGATTAGAAACATACTTATTTTCAAATAGAAAATAAAGTGTGTGTGAGTGTGTGTATTTTTTTTCTTTTTTAGGGGGGGGATCAAAGTTTTGTGACGTATTTTTGGAGGGGGGTCAACGATTTTGTGACGACGCGTGACGTAGGGGGGAAGGGGTAAAAAATCGGCCAAAATCGCGTGACGTCATTTATGGACGGCCCCTAGGGGTTAAATTGCAAGCAAAGAATTACGGAGGTTAAGTGTCGAAATTTTATTTAAGGATGCGCGTATGTTGGTTGATGTGACGTCACATTTCTTTAACCCCCACCCACCCCATCGTCACACATTCTCCAAATTCTTGACCCCCCCCTCTAGGCGCGTGACGGCCCCACAAAAAGCAATTAGGCCCTAATTCCAATTTAGAAATACAACACAAAGATAACTTAATACAACACTCGATAGAAATAAGGATAAAAACACCTTTCTTATTCCATATTGAAGAACATAAACCTACACATAAAAATATTTGTTCTTTCCGTCCGAAATTTGGGCGTGGATGGGTTGCCTGAAGAAACCTGGAAAGCCAACACTTTATCAACATTTAAAATTCTAATAAAAATGCAGGACTAAACACAACCCATAGATAAGCGAAGGGCGCAATAATCTTCTAAGAAGGAGCGTCTGTAACAGATACGATAAATGGACCAAAATAATAAAAACATCATGGATAGCGACCAAAGTTGACATGGTATTTCGTCAAACCTCCAAAAGGTTCTGGAAAGTTTGGCCACAGCTCAGTAGCCTACCATAATCTCAAACGATGTAGACTACCAGTTAGCTATTTAAAAATGATTATAATAATAAATCGTAAAAATATCCAATAAAGTGTTTTTTCCCCATAATCAGGAGCTATGACGGTAATCTCAAACAAGTTATTTTAATTTTTAAAATTTACCTATAAAATGATTTTATTAATTAATTCATGAATAGGTTAATTTAAAGCAATACATATGGATCTAAATGATATTTGTATACGCATTTAACTTAAAGAAGCTGTTATAGTTAGTCCGGTGCGTCCTTAGACGTGTTAACGGACGTTTTTTACTGTACATTTGATCGTGTCCGAGTTTTTTTTAGAGTCTACTGCTCTAATGAACAGAAAAAGATTCACCAACCCTTTAAGGCAACACAACACAGCCAGTCTTCCTTATATTGTGTTCCATTTACTCAGCGACACTTCTTTATCGATATTATTCTCGCTATTCTTTTAATGGATGTATTTCTATCGACAAAAGACTAGGTTGTTTTTCCATATTGACATCATGATCTTGATGATACAAGAGATAATTTTGGGGCGGTCCATAGTGACGCCACTGTCGCCACGCACATTGGGGGAGGGGGGAGGTCAAACTTTTGTGACGATCCGTAAAGAGGGAAAGTTTGTTGGTTTTTTAGAATGTTTTTTAAAGAAAAGAAATGTGACGTCACATGGCTTAACGCGTGTTACGATATTAGAGTTCAGACTTACACTGAATAAACACTTAAACTTAAGCTTAAATTACAATAAAAGTAATTTGAAACATGCTCATTTTCAAAAGAATATACGGCTTTATTGGGGTGAGGGAGCCACAAAGTTTTGTTACATCTTATTGGATGAGGGGGTTCTAAGTTCTTGTGACGATGTGTGACAAGGGGGGGGGTGGATGAATAATATGCCAAAATTGCGTGACGACATTTATGGACGGCCCCAATTAATGACGGTGAAATAGCCTACAATTACAATGGTTCTGGGTTTTGCCAAATGTTATTAAGAATAATCCTGACATGAATACTTGGAAATAATTAATATTGAGTAGGCTAGGTGAAAATTTCCGAAATCAATCCTTAAAAAAACAAAAAACTGTTTTAGAATGACTATGAGTTACCTTGACACCGATAATTATTTTTTAAAAAGTCAAATAGACTGCCAATGAAATTATTACCAACAAACATCGCTCTTTGATTCTTAAATATTACGAGCCTATGCAATGTTTGTAAATATTCTGTGAAGTTCTGATGGAGAAGATTTATTTTGTTTTAGAGTTCAAACCATTCAAAAAATATTATTAATTTTTTCATTTGCCACCATCTGAATCTGAACACGCTAACAGTAAGTCGGAGAAAGAGGCATATGTAACCTTTGTAAGAACACCGCGATTAATGCAATTATAATATAATTTATATTAAGACATTTTGATTATTTTCATGTTTGACATGACAGAAAATGCATATCTAAACTAGAACATCAAAGTTAAATCGCGTAGCCCACCTCAAACAAACCCCATGCAGAGTCCAGAGTGACTATGAATATCCATCCATTGGCGTCACTAGAGGTTGCAGTGGGGGCGGTCCGCCCCGGGTGACACCATCGCAAAGGGTGACACCCAAATGTAAAATTCTTTATGTTACCGTTATTTGGCACTGGATGACTCGAAGGAGTTGTATGGGGTAAGTCATGAGGGGTTGACACCATGAGCTACCGCCCCGGGTGACAACAACCCTAATGACGCCTCTGTATCCATCTATGTTTGTATGTTTTGAATGAATGTAATTAAAAATTTACTGGATATGTTAAAAAAATAAATACAAAAATAATATTTCTCGACCAAATTTGAAGTAATCTGTTTTGTGTGGAGACGTTTCACTTAAAAGTATTTCTAGACAAACTCTTAAATTTACATTGACCATGTTTGATTTCAGTTGTGTATCCAAACCCTTAAATACAATTCATGAAAACGAAAGATATTTGAACCATTACTTACTATATATATGGCGTATTTTAATTGATTGATAATATTACAAGTTAAGTGTGGGTTTTAGGCGCATTTAAATATATTTCTACTTAAAATAATACATATATGGTAGTATAATCAATTAATGGCGAATTTTAAAAAGCAAAATTATTCAGATTTGAAAATTTAATCCTAAATTGAATATTTACCAGAAACAATTTTACAAAGCCCTTATATAACAAACTCTTAGCTAGCAGATATGAAAAAATTATTTATTTATACGTAAGATGTCTATTTCAGTATCTTGTTGACAAGGGCTTTTAGTTATTTATTTATACTTGGGGGATAATTTCTCGGAACTGCAAATCTTCCAGTGCCAAAAATATATATTATCTGATTATGTATATTTTTGAGTTTCCATCTTATTTATTTGATATATTCAGTATTTTGATGAAAAGGGCTTTTAGAATTTTTTTTCGTGGCAATTAAAATAAATTTCTATTAAAAAAAGGGGGGCGGGGGACATTTTCACAGCTCGTAAATTTTCAGTATAAGGTCTGGCTAAAATCTGCAAAATACCTGATTATACATGTTTTTGATTTTCCAATTTTTATTTGATATATTTTGCACGGTTGTGCTAGTAGGCATACGAGTCGTATGATATGCCATGATATTTATTAAAAATAATAGTTGTTCCCCGATGTTACTAATATCTGCTTTGTAAATCTTCAATAGTAACTTTTGTACTAGATGGCAACTTATGAAACATATTGTCTGTATGGTTGAAAAAGGGTGAAAATTTCGTTGAGGGTCAAGTTAATTTAAACTCTTTTGATTTGGCTCTTGATTTCATTGCCAAACTTCATCTGTAACGTCTTTAGAAAAACAGCTGTTATAAAAAGATGTTTAAACTTGTGTTTATTTTAAGGACTTTATAGACCTGTATACCATCATTTGGTTATTTAATAACCTTTTATCAGTGAATAAATAAAACTATCTCAATAAAGAATCGAAACGATTGCCCGTAGTTTCCCAAAATGTGTGATGATATAGAAAGGCTAACTCTACACTGGGTTCTATTCACATCGCTGACACACTCAGGCACATATAAATCTTTGACCAAAAGAATATCCATTTGTTCAGTTATACCCCTTATTACCTCTTGTACAAACCATCATATGAGAAGAACAAGAGTGCCCAATGAGATATTAAGAAATATGTTTTTTTTTCTTCTGTTTTTCTAATTTAAAAAAGTTAATCTGTTTTTCTATAAACCTGATATGTTCTGAGTTCTGAATGGCTTTAATATATTTACACTTTATAAAGATGAATATTTTCGGCATTTTCATTTGTCTGAGAAAAAAAGGAACTGTTGTGGCGTACCAAAGGGTTGGAAGAAAAGCATAAATTCTCGCATGTTTATAACTTTTGTAACTTAAATATTATAATGATAAAGTGATGTCTTAGAGAAATAAAAAAAAAAAAAAGGAATGCTCCATTTCACTGGCCTTGAGTTGACTTCATTTTCAGCAGAGCATTGCGCCGTGTTATATTTTTAAATTCAGGGACTCCTGTCTTACTCAGACTCAGACAATTATTAGCTATCTGATACGAATACCGAATTTCTTTTAATACTGTTTTTTACGATTAAATTATTTAAATTATTATTTTTATTTGTTAGCATTACTCCAACTAGAAACTATCAATTTACAAATAACACTTTAAAATATGGCACTGGTGTCAATATTTGACGTTCACTAGCGATATTGATATTTTAAAAAATCTAATACATTTTGGTAACCTGTAGATTCTATTGAGAAACCCTTAAAAATCATGTTAAATAAAACAAAACAAAAGCATGTGTAAAATTTAATAAAGAAATTGAAGGAACCATATTGAAAATATAGAAATTTTCTAATGCTAAAACTTAAAACTCCTTAATAAATTTTGATACTAATGCCAATGAACTGAAAATCAATGGGCTGAAGTTGTATAAAGATATGGCATTGATGTGCTAGTATGTATAATTGATTCAAGTTTGTCAGCCGCTCATCTTGTAGAGACGAAAATTGCTGTTTCTAACAACAAAAACATATCCATAACTTATGTTATACATGGACTTAATATTTTCAAATAAATGAACAGTACGTGCAGATAACAATTTGTGAAGTCAATCGAGATTTAAAGTGAAAACATATTTTAACTTCTCCAAATTAGACTCGGGCGTTACGGATGAGACGGATAACGCGGGAATATACTAGAATATTTATCTTCTGTATGGAACCCATCCAACAAAGATAATATTGATAAACTAGAAAAAAAAATTTAAGAGCTGCCAGATTCATTACCAAAGAATATTCAAAACTCACAAGAGTAACACCATTAGTTAAATCATTAAACCTTGAAACAGTAGAGGATAGAAGAACCAAGAGTACATTAGTAAATATACAAAAAGTGATTAATTCTAATTTAGAAAAGATAACTTAATAGAACCCTCAGATAGACATTAGGATAAAAACACCTTTCTTATTCCGTAAGCAAGAATAAACACATACACCTTTGCTTTCTTCCCGTCCGGTATTCGGGCGTGGCTTGGGTTGCCTGAAGAAACCAGGAAAGCCAACACTTTATTATCATTTAAAACTCTAATAAGAATACAGGACTAAACACAAACCATAGATAGACGTAGGACGCAATTATCTTCGGTACATAAGGAGCGTCTGTAACATATAAGATAAGAATGATATAATTGTAAATAAACTACTGGAAAAGATATTGTATGCGGATACGAGACACCGCATATTATTCTATAATGTTGTTTTCGCTAGCTCTCTTTATATAACTTTTAAGCTGACCGTCGTATATATTGAACAGTAGAAGGCCAACGTGTGTTATTACGTCTACATGGCTGAAGTTTAAGAAATACATATACCATTAGAAAAAATCTAGTTGTTGCTACAGGCAAGGCATTAAACAGACTTCAGGATACAAAATACGGAGCATACCCTTACCATGGAACCATTTAGTGGTTATTTTGAAAGCAATAGAAAAACTAACAAATATACCAAAAGTTAAACACATGAACAGTACTTAGCTAAACCGCAATGAAATCTTGTTCTTTTTAACAATCTCTCTCTCTATTTTTTTATTTATTTTTAAAAATTTATTATTATTTTTTTTGTATTTTATTTTAATTTTGAAAATATTTTTTTTTATTTTTAAATTAAAAAACAAAACTTTATTATTATTATTTCATTTAAAACCATGCACTATATGGAAACTTATTTTGTGAAATGAATGATGGCCGAAATTATTTATAAACGTGTAGGGGAGGGGGATCAAAGCTTTGGGGCCGTCCATAAATGCCGTCACGTGATTTTGGCAAATTTTCACCCACCCCCACTATCGTCACAAAAAGTTAGACCCCCCTTTAATGTGACGTCACAAAAATTGTCCCCCCCCCACCAATAAAAGCAATTGTTTCATTTGAAAATTAGCATGTTCCAAATTACTTTTTGGTCATTGAAATTTAAGTATGTATTTAGTGTAAGGCTGCACTCTAATACCGTAACACGCGTGAAACCCATGTAAATCGTCATTAAATAAATTGTAAACAATTACATATTTAAGTGTAACTATTATTTATTGTTTTCATGTGACGTCGCATTTCTTAAACGCCCCTTCCCTTCGTCATAATGGTTGACCCTCCCCCCTCTGGGTGCATGACGTCATTTATGGACGGTCCCTGTGTTACGTCATACTGGAGGGGGTCTAAGTTTTTTTTTAAACGAAGTGTGACGTGGGGAGGGGATAAAATATGCATGCCGTCATTCATGGACAGCCCCTTTATAGTTTTCTGAAAGATCGTGGTTTTCATGTTGAAATTATTGAAGAAATACAACAGAACATCTAAATTTTATTTTCTTGAACCTGAATAACAAAACTGATAAATAGAACAATACACGCCCTTGTGTAATTATAACGGCTAAGGCACCGGTGGGCGTAAGTACACATTCAGACGAGAACCCATCCCCCATACACATCCATACGCAAAATGCCTTTAATTTAAGACCCTACCCCTCTTTGCCTTTGACCTTTATATGAAACCTCAAACAGACATAAGAATATGCACATGGTGGCAATCGTCTCAGCACAGTAGTGACAGTACTGACAGCAGCAATTAAAAAAAAATATCATGTTAAATTAATAAAACTAATCTATTTAAAAACGGTGTCCAGGTGGCATTTTCAGTCTTCGCACTGCCACGATTCTTATGTGTACTGTATAATTTAATTATTTTTTAAAATCAGTGTTGTGGGTGTACTTAAATCAGTGACAGTGACTTCTTCAAATATGTACTATATGATACATCGTATATAGCATTTAACTTATTAATTATAAAATAAGGGCTGCACCCTTGCTTACATCATTGTGTACTAATTTACCCTTATTGTGTTTACTAAATTTTCTTTAAAAAAATATCTGCATCTTATCTTATCTTATATGTTACAGACGCTCCTTATGTACCGAAGATTATTGCGTCCTACGTATTTCTATGGTGTGTGTTAAGTCCTGTATTCTTACTAGAGTTTTAAATGATGATAAAGTGTTGGCTTTCCTGGTTTCTTCAAGCAACCCAAGCCACGCCCGAATACCGGACGGAAAGAAAGAAAACTTGTATGTGTTTTTTCTTGCATATGGAATAAGAAAGGTGTTTTTTTTATCTTTATGTCTATTTGAAGGTTGTATTAAGTTATCTTTGTGTTGTATTTCTAAATTAGAATTAATTGCCTTATGTATAATTATTAATTTACTCTTGGTTCTTCTATCCTCTAGTGTTTCAAGGTTTAATGATTTAACTAATGATGTTACTCTTGTCAGTTTTGAATATTCTCCAGTAATGAATCTGGCAGCTCTTTTTTGGATTTGTTCTAACTTATCAATATTTTCTTTGGTGGGTGGGTCCCATACAGAAGATGCATATTCTAGTATAGGTCTCACCAGGGTGAGGTAGCATTTTAGTTTTATATCTTTGTTACATTTGTAAAAGTTTCTTTTTATAAAGCCAATAAAGCCTAAGGTTTTGTTTGATTTTTTAATAACTTCATTGACATGGGGATTCCAAGATAGTTTCTCATTTATTATGACTCCTAAGTATTATAATAATTTTGTTTATATTTAGTTTAAAGCAATATGTCAACGTTATGTTGGATGATTTTAAATCCCACTAACATTACTGCTAAGTAGTGTAACCCGGAATTGTCTTCATTTAACCTTTGACCCCATTTCACCTACAATTCTTTTTGTAAACTTCACCAAAAGAAGATCAAACTCAGTTTTCGCCCTTCTCTCTGTTCACTGTTCAGTCACTGTGAATGCGATTTCTATTCGCCTAGGACGGGCCACCGACTTTGGGGAGGCGGATAGTGTTAGTACGTTGTGCTGATTAGCTTCAAGTACATCGCCCACAGTGTTTGATGCACTCTACCGCAAATAAGTGAGTGTTTAACCTGAGTTAATGTATATTCTCTTTTTAATTTAATTAATATTATAATTAATTAAGTATAAAATATGCGATATTTTATGATAGCCTAATTACTACTTATTTATTATTCGTCATAATTTCTTAAACTTAAATGTTTCTCTCGAACTGAGACTTGGGCCTAGGCATGCCATTAGAATTAGATTTATAAGAAAATCTTCAAACAATATCGCAACTGAAGAATTATGAAATACTGATCTACAGTTAGTAACTAAATTAACTATTAATTATTAATACTATGACTATGGATTTAGCATTATATTTTATATTATTATATTTTATATTATTATTAATTATTATTTTTCCCAAAACTTAACTAGCAAAAGCATCCTACCTGTGGTGATCATAAACCTATTTAGTTAATTTAATTTAAAGTATCCAAAGGTGAAAGATGATTATGATATAATAGTAGGCCTATAGCATAAAAATTCAGAAGTAAAACTGAGAGTGTGGAAGTGTAACTGGATCCAAGATTTCCTATTGGGTAGGGAGCAAACTGTAATAATTAATGGTTCTAAATCTACACCAATAAAGGTTAACTCAGGAGTTCCACAAGGAACTGTCCTAGGTCCCTTACTATTTTTAATTTATATAAATGACTTACCCAACAATATCTCAACAGGAACTAAAGTTAGGTTATTTGCTGATGATTGTATAATCTATAGAACAATCAAGTCAGAACAAGATAGCAAAATTTTACAAAAAGACTTAGATGAATTAATAAAATGGGAAACTAACTGGAGTATGTCCTTCCACCCAGAAAATGTCAACTGCTAAGAGTAACAAAGAAAAAGAAACAAATAAATTCAAAATATTTCATTCATGGAAAAGAACTAACCCAAACTAAAGATGCGAAATACTTAGGAGTCATAATAAATGAGAAACTATCTTGGAATCCCCATGTCAATGAAGTTATTAAAAAATCAAACAAAACCTTAGGCTTTATAAAAAGAAACTTTTACAAATGTAACAAAGATATAAAACTAAAATGCTATCTCACCCTGGTGAGACCTATACTAGAATATGCATCTTCAGTATGGGACCCATCCACCAAAGAAAATATTGATAAGTTAGAACAAATCCAAAAAAGAGCTGCCAGATTCATTACTGGAGAATACTCAAAACTGACAAGAGTAACACCATTAGTTAAATCATTAAACCTTGAAACACTAGAGGATAGAAGAACCAAGAGTAAATTAGTAATTATACATAAGGCAATTAATTCTAATTTAGAAATACAACACAAAGATAACCTAATACAACCCTCAAATAGACATAAAGACAAAAACACCTTTCTTATTCCATATGCAAGAACAAACACATACAAGTTTTCTTTCTTTCCGTCCGGTATTCGGGCGTGGAATGGGTTGCCTGAAGAAACCAGGAAAGCCACCACTTTATCATCTTTTAAAACTCTAGTAAGAATACAGGACTAAACACAAACCATAGAAATACGTAGGACGCAATAATCTTCTGTACAGAAGGAGCGTCTGTAACATATAAGATAAGATAAGTAACTATTACTAACAGAATAGATAACACAAGCATGGGGTGGGCGAAATAATTCATTTTTTCTGAAAAAAAAGCCTGCTTGAGTATTTGCAAGCATCTTCAATGTGGTTGAAAAACAAAGTACGACTATAACTATATCAGGATTCAATCCGCCTGCCAATAATGTAACAATTCCTAGTAGACTAACCAATACCTGGAGAAGCAGATATATTAGGCTATAAACATTTGTTTTTTAAAAATTATAAGTAATTATCATTTATTAGACATCAATCAATTTTGATGGCATTGTTACTTTAAAATTTCGGTAATCATGAAATTCTAATTAGTATTAGCATATAAATTACAAATTTTAGCCTAAATCTAGTGAAATCGGCTATTATTTTGTTTACACTGTGCGCATTTTTTTTTAATGAGATCAGACACTAGATTAAGCATGCACTCGACAACCCGTGCCAATAATGCTGGCAATTACCTCCACGGCCAAAACCGTTTGAATAGTCACTTCAATTAATTAACTCTTAATGTACCAAAGCGCGGTTTAGCATTTTTTACCAAAGAGCGGTAATGCGCGACTCGATAGAACTCTCTTTAGAAACGAAATTACAGAAAATAAAAACTCTTCAGTGCATGAAAACCGATGATTTCGACTTTCGGTAATGGCTGTTTACCTCGCTCGATTCACGAAGTTTTTTAAAAGTTTTTGAGGTTTTTTTTCAAAGATGTGAATTTGCTATACTTTATTACTCAAATAATAGTACTAAACTACAGGTAAAAGTAGTTTTAAACTCAAAACGGTCTTACGGATACATAAAATAACCATTCTTATTCTAAAAGATGACGTCAGTATGACAGTAATAGTATAAATGGATTTTACACAATTTTTTAAATTTCATAACCGGTTGATCACACTTTGGGAAATTCTTACGGTACTGAGGCGGAAGTTTTCTGAAAACCTTATGACACATTAAGAGTTAATTGATTGAAATTCTAATAAAATATAAGAAAATATTTCTAATATTTTTTTTCCAATTTATTAATAATTTATTATTATTTTGCTACCTACATACTTGAAATTCAAGTCTTGCCCCTCTATATATCACCTTTTAACCAACTGCATAAAAAGACAAGTATGTAGACATTATTTGGTTCAAGTGATGAGCTGGTCTAATAGACAATATATAACCAGCAAAGCTGAACAATCGACATGGATCTGAGGTAACTGGTATGCACAAAAACGGTCCTAGCAAGGAATGATATCGGATATTGGTGTTCATTATCATTAAGATTCCACCATTGGGTTAATGGATTCAGGAACTTTCATCTCCATTTTGTAATACAAGAATTCATCAGAAGAGCTGTTGTCATCATTTTCTGTCTCTGAGTCATACTCCATTACTGCCATTAACTTAATATGCTTTTCATTTGGACACTTGGTTTAATAAGTAGGCGAAGTGTTAGAACCATGGTAGGCAAACTTTATTAACATTTTTAACATGTTGGTGTAATCGTCAGAAAATTATTATCGTCCACTATTTTTTATTATTATTTAAAAAAAACTTTTTGACTTTCAATAATTTGTAAGTTATGGGTCAATTAATCATTTTTAAAAATTTAATAATTAAATTTTTTTACGATTTATCGAAAAATTAATAGTTAATTTGCGCAGTCCAAAAATATAATTTATGAAATTAAATTTACACCGATTAATCAAACAAATTTTTTAAAATGAGTACAAGCCTATAACATTTACATAAAATACAACACTTTATAAAGTTTAAGTACAAGTATTGTAATTACTACTGAATACTAATGTCATTATCATTATCACTTGCATAAATTTTAAGAACTGTGTCATTTGTCTCTGTGCTGTGATTATTGAAATGTAAGGCAAGAAGGGAGTGAGTGTAAAGAAATTTTAAAGATAGTTACTAATGGTAATTATCATAGAAGTACAATTTATAATCATTGTCATTATATTTCTGTTCTAATTTTGTGTATTAAATTTATTAATAGTAAGGTATTTCCAAAAAATAAATGAGTACAGATTAGTATTGATTGAGTTTTGATAACTGATGTTTATGTAATTTTAATTAGCAATTAACATTAGTTTAAGTTATTGAAATTTAATAAAAATGACATTTAAATTGTTTTTATTTTGAAGTCGGATTATTATATTAATATAAGTCTAGACTCTTAGACTTCAGCCTAAACTTAGGCTAAGACGTCCGGTCAGGCTAACCCTTACCTTGTGTTACGTCTTTTCCATTTAATTTTTGGTACTAGTATATCTTAGTATTAAATGAATCACTATTAGTTTCTTGTTATTATTTATTTAGAATATTAATTTCGGGCTATTATTTATTAAGTAAGTTTTCTGTGTAAATTATATACAACTTAGGCCTTGGCCTTGACTGGCAAAAATAAAAATATAAAAAATCAGAACAACTTTAAATAGTTATTATTAATGTAGATGAATTTTTATATATTTTTCATCATAATTATATTAATGGTCTGTGTGATTTAAAACTTTTGAATTAATAATATTGTGTGCAATTTTTAGGGTATATTGAATTAAGAATTGTCACATTGTTGATAAGCCCTTCAGTAGACTAAGTTGCAAACTTTATTCCTTATATGTCAGTTTGCGGGCCTATCAGGATAAATTAGGAGTCCAAACTTTTGAGATGGAAAATAGCTCTATCACAACCACAGTTATCAATTTAAAAGACAGGGGACTAATTTTCTAACTATAATATTCTTATTAACTAGTATTAGCTATAAAAGCTTTAGCTGCAATAAATATTTACAAGTAGTAATCATAGTCCTGTATATTATACATAAGTCTACACCTTAAGCTAGAGTAAAGTTTAATTTGAATTGGTTCTTTTTCTTTCAAGACAGTTTAAGCTATCCAATGGAAAGATGTTCTCATGGATACTTATTTAGTAAATACAAGCAGCAGCAAGGGTAGCTATTTCTAACAATAGGCCAATAGGGGCTCAAAGATAAAGTATGATTAGACATATGAACTGATGAAAGTAGCTTTTGTAGTAGAATGTTTGTAATAAATAGATTGTTAAAGTTTCTAAAACTCCTACTAGATAAGTAGTTTAAAATAAAGTAAAATTGTGAAATTGTGAATTGGTTCAGAATGGCTAAATAAACTATGGAAATGATTCTTTTTGCTGTTCAGGATATACTGTAGTTAAAACTATTCATCATGAAATAAAGAACAAATCACTAAAATTGATTTTAAATTATTTATTGTTTCTGTCCTTTCAAGATAGATTATCCAGAGGTTTGTGTGGATTATGCCAGTAGAGTCATCAGAAGACGCCCCCCTTGTCCAGTATCATCATCGCCACCCCAGCCACCACCATCATCACTTTCTGCCATGCTACGCTGAGGGTTTAGGCCTGGTTCCAGGACCAGATGACCTCTGTCTCTCTAGTACAGCCGAACACATTGCAGCTTCTGCAGCAGCCTTATCACTTGATAGTAATGACAATCTCATCAGCACACATAGTCCACCACTTATCAACTTAAGTCCCAATCTCAGCCCCTCTTCAGAATCTCGTGTCTCACCGTTTTATGATTTTAGGGAAACAACTAGGAGACGGAGTGCTCAGGGTAAGATTTTTGTTGTTTTTAATCATGAAACAACAACCCGGCAGCAATATATAGAATAATCAACTTTACATAGAATGTTGTTTTTTTTTTTATAGAATTTTCAGTATTTGTTTCCCCCCACACTATGTAAGCAGCTACAAGTATTAGTTTTTTGATAATCCTACCCACCTGTAAAAAGTTTGTCCTCTTTCAAAATATATATAACATTATTGATCGAAGTCTATCTATTTAAAATAAGAGACACTGTTCTGTTAGAAAAGTTAAGCTGTCTTAGAATAATTATTAAAAAAACAAACGTGATCTTAGCCCATCACATGATGTCACACTGCACATGATGTCATGATCAATAATTTCTAACTAGGTCAGTGTTGAAATGGAGGTAAGTTTCACCACTGCTGGTTAATCTGCTTGCTAAATCTCTCATTGAGTTTACTTTTGAGATTTGTTTACTTTCCTGCTCTATGAAGATGGTTTAAGTCGTTAAATCTTCTCATTTACTCAAATTCTTGACTATAAAATTGATTTTTTAAAGAAAAGATACTTGTTCTGTCATCATCTGGTATGCATTTTAATTTTCTTTAAAGGATATTTTATCATGAGTTTAATTTGTTTTAAAATGTGAGTGTTAAAGGGTAGTTTTATTTCAATTGTTTTCATGCCTGAGTATTATTATATAATGCCTCTATACCCATAACTTCCATTCCAAACTCCTTGTCAGCTTTAGTCAACTACCTTTAGTCAAAACCCAGCCTTCCACTTCCTCCTCTGTCAGGTTTTTTAAGCTTGCTGTGGACTCTCCCAGAGTATCAAATTCCCCAGCCCAGCTCTCTGCTGCTGGGGAAGAAGTGTGTGTAGTGGGAGGGGAGGGAAGGTGATGGTTAAATGTGTTTTGGTGGGTGTCTGGTAGGTTCAACTAATTTTGGCTGGTAACCAGATGTTTAAAAAAATTTCAGGTGTCCATTACCTGTTTTGAGACTCAAGAAACTTTTTGTTCAAAGCTTGATGTTTCTAAAATAATATTTTAAAAAAATATATTTTTAATGGGTATGTATAGAAGTCATTAATGCAAACCCCACAAATCACCTTTATGAATAATGGAGAGCTCCTCACTCTAAAGTTTTGTGGCATAACTAATGTCTATTTACTTGTTGATGCTTACGATTTAGGTTTTTCAAAATAAAAATTCCAAAGCATAATTTACGTTTTAGGTTTAGAATATCTTAGAGTATATTTTAGATTCAAGATTAGAAAAGAAATGTTAATCAATAGCTATGATGATTTTGATGAATGTGACCATCATGGGGCATATACATTTTTAAATTCAGAGTCATGAGCTATGAATTGGTGAAATAATGTTAATGAACTATACTTTATACTTGGCTTTAAACCAACAAGTTTATCTTGATGTTTTTAAAAAATTAAATTTGGTGTTTTTTAATCTCTCAAATTGATTAGATCCATGTTTTTTAAATATATGTATTAGTATTATTTAGGTTTTTTGTCTAGAGAGCTAACTAAGCACATGTATTTTCATGTATGTCTGCATTGTGGAAAAGCTTTTCAAGGATGTCACAATGTCATACATTATTTGAATTTATATCCCGGAATCAGTTACCTGTAAGGGAACCTATGCATGTGAATACTCTCTGTTGAGGACCCTATCATGTACGTGCGGGTCTATGCGCAGACCAGGGTTTAAACTGGCGTCGTATATCTTGCTTGTTATTCACACACCAATGAAGCCATTTTCATCCCGGGCATCTCACAGGGCCTGCTTGGCTCGACCCGTGCTGGCACGTCTCGTCTCGTTACTAGGGCCGCCCGAGCTTATCGGTAACTTCCATTTTCCTTTTCCCCCCCTTCTTCATTATTTGGCTGAATATTACCACTAGCTCAACCCTACTCCCCCGTCTCCCTCCCCTCTTGGCGTCTTTGTACACGCGAAATATACAACCGCGTAGTTGTCTGGGACAGTAAGGTAGACCTAAAGATTCCTGGTTGTGTATGGTCGTGCTTGTGTACGTAAATTTTTTAAAATATGTTTGATTTTGGCATCCATTGCCACTGAGTTTCAGTTTATATATTTTTGAAGAGTCGTCCCTGTGTTGTTATTGTTTATATGTATTAGATGCTTCCACCTCCACCAAAACAACACTCTCACGTATAATTCCCCTCACCCCCGCCCAAAATGGGTAAATGTTTCCAGTTGTGACCACCTCTATTCCCACTAATGTTGATGGCAAGATACCACGGGGCAAGTGACCGATGGAGGGAATGAAAATTGGTATCGATTATGCAGCCGCGCCCCATGGCCCGTTTTACTTATTAAGGTGTTGTGGCGTCGCACTGACTGGGCAAAAAACATGCGACAGTTTATTCCATACTTTAGTCAGGGTTGATGACTTCACGCAAGCATGTTTGAACACTGTCCTCAACCGTGGGTTGTTTTTAACGTAGACACAGTTTCGCGTGGGATTCAGTGTAGGAATGAACAAAGTTCATAATAAATGATGATTATTTTTTAAAAGATGGAATTGTCAGATATTTTTGAGTGTAAATGATAAATTAAAAGAAAACTTAAATTTAAAAAAAAAATAATAAAAAACTAGAGCTGCGGAAATTGTCGATTAATCTGCAAATTTTTATCGATTAAAATTATTTTAATCGATAAAATAGAGATTAAAATTAAAGAAAATGTTTTACGTGATTTCATCGATTTATTAATAAATAATTAATTATTAATAATTAACAATATTTTGCTTTTTAACGTACAAATTTCTCCATTTAAAAAAAAAAAGATTTTTAAAGTGTACCTTTTAAATAAGCTGTTTTGTAAGGAAAATGATATACAAAATTTAACATTGTTTTTACTGAATTAACAATATCTAAATTTAAATTCATTGACTTTATATTAGGCTATTTAAATTAAATTATCGATTAATTATTCAGTAATTTTTCAAAAGTTAACGATTCATTTTAATTTAATCGATATCAGCCCTAAAAAAAACCCAAACATCTAGGAGTTTCTTTGAAATATGAGATTACGCTGGCCAGTGGATAATAATTTTTTTTTAAAGCGTTAAGGTTGGGTCTTGGGCCACTGCAACCTATGCGGCCGCAATGGGCACCGCGCATTCATAGGCTCCGCCTATCTTAATTTTCAATTATTATTCTTAATTCCTTTTACCTACCCAGACTAGGCCCCGCACAATCTGTTTCGCATACCAAGCCGCATAGGGCCCCGCAATTGCTAAGACCGGCCCTGTTTTAAAACGTATTACGTGATGAAATATTGTGCAGAAAGGAATTGAGCACATCTTGGTTTAATAATTTGTATGTCGACTAGACTAAAATGTTGTTTTTCAGTTTATTTAAAAGCTCGGTACTTAAAAGGCTGAGACTTCACAATTGGGGGGATTGGAAGTACTATTGATTACCTTATTATTATCACTGCGCCTTATATTCAAGTTGTTCGTATGGAATCCCATGATGTTGTTGGCAGTTTACTAACGTCAGCGTTGCTATATACGAGCTGACATAAGATTATATATAAGAATATCGAAAAGATGGGCCGACGAAGTCCGTCAGGATCTCCGTGCTTTATATACTAGTTCATAATTTATATTCGCTTGCTATTCTGAGAAAGTCTGTTAGGCCGCTTTCTCTATAAATTATTCAGTAGATATATATTCGATCAGCAGCACTTGGTGGTTACAACGTCCTATACACACCCTCAGTGACACATCGGACAACCCGGAAACGAAACTGGACCACGAGGCGTGCCTACTTCATGCACTCCTGGATGCCTGTACCAGGCGGCCGTCAGCCATATTAACTTATTAACATATTAATTACTTAAAATTGGGGCTGGTACTTTAAGATAATCTTGGTATNTATATCTCCTGTTAAGTTGCTATTCGCTATTTCGAGAAATCGGTTATGTCGCGGTAATTCCATGGCTCCCAAATAATAATAAAAGGATGGAAAAGTATTTAAATAACGAAAAATTTAAATTATTAACCCTTTTACAAAATATAGAAATATTTTAAGTGAATTTCAATCGATTAAAAGTTTGATTTTCGCTGCCCTACTCAAAATACATTGGCCACAGAGATGCTACTGTAATTAAATAATGACCTTTCGTTTACATTCAGACTCTAAATGAATGGTGTTGAGATGGGGAGTACTTTGATCTGAAAGTTAAACCAATAGGACTGACCTAGAATTTTGAGGGTCGCCTAAAAACTGAAAGTAACCAAAATAGAATGGAAATTGTCAGCGCTTCTTGAGCATCACATTTCTTTTTGAAAATTAACGAAGACAATGCTGTCCTGATAAGCGTGCATAGTCATCTTGTATGGCTGTAAACTACAGATGGTCCAGACCATATGTCCATCACTGTATAGTCAGTGTGAAAAATGACCCCATTTAAATTTAGAGGATTGCTACTCACGTCATCCTTGCCACCTCTTGCTTTAAATTTAAACAGACCTAGAGTCCAATAGACCTTGGGGTGACGCACGATTTTAAGTAAACATAAGGCATAGCACTTTCCGGGAAATTTCCCCATCCAGCTAAATCCGAGGTACATAACTTTACTCCTCATCAAAAGTTTGGCTTTCACTTCTCTTTGTTGAAATTCTGATTTTGGCGTTTTAAAAAAATCTTCACATATGCTGGTTCAACGTCATGCCGAAATTCGGTAACATTTTCTAAAAGACGCCAATTATAGAAAGAGGAGGGTCCTTTTAACTAATTTATACATTAAATGAATACAAGCCATTCAATACTTCTCTACAAATCTTATTTAGTTATTTGATGTGGAGGCTGTAATGATATTATTATTCGGTCCTCAGATCCACACATTAGTAACCACCCAATGCAACACTCTCCACAAGTGATCTCTGGATACATTACTGCTGACGACTCTGGGCGAAAGGTAAGTGATCTATCAGACTAGAGCGAAATTGTACTAGATTTGTAGCTTGATTCTTGCATTTATGATTTTCAGTCATATAACCAATTTCACACTTGCTCCTTTCTTTTAACAAAGCAAAAATTCAAATGATAACTATGTTTTTTTTAAAAAATAAAAATAAAGACAAATGAAAACAACAACAACAAAAAATTAAAAAAACACAAAAAAATCAGTTACCCTAATTCACCGGCTTCTAAAACATATTGCAAGCAACTTGCATCATTTCACTCTTTTAGGTAGTCCTTGTATAATAAAAGGCTAATTTCTGTGCGGTCTTCTTATAGCAGCTATTGGTCCGTCAAACTCCTGAGGCTCCCACAGCCAATCAGAAAAATTAAATGTTTTTTACATATTCAACAAGTTTACGCGGACGTTCAAGGCGAGTTATTTTTTGTGCAGTAACTTTTCCAAAGACTTTATTTTGAGAGGCGCACCTTCAAAAATATTTTATTGTCAAACTACAGTGCGCACATTTTCGTATATGCATATTAATTAAATTGAACTATGGCTGTTTTAACTGGTACTTTCTTTATTTTTTATATATGTAAAAAATGTTTCATTACCATTGTCACACGGTGCAAGGGATTTATTATTTTTTTAAAGTGTGAATGATGTTTTGAATTTTTTATTTTTTGTTAAATTCTGTTGTGATACTGTGATACATATTCCGTTATTAATTAAACATTCTAATTCTGTAGTGTAGGAATTAAACGATGGTCCAAGAAAAATATTACTAATATAGATATTATAATTATTTACAGATATGTAACGAGATTTTCGCTACTATCCGGATTCGGCAAATTCTTATTGCAGATCAGAATAGTATACGGATATCAGTGTAGTAAGGAATTTTTAAAATCAAATTCAATTAATATTAATAAGTTTATAAACAAATATATAAAAAGTAGGGCTGTTATCGATTAATTTAATCGTTAACTTTTGAAAAATTACCGAATAATTAATCGATAATTTTGATTGAAGTTAAATATAAGATGGATGACGTCATTAAACTGAAAATTTCAAGGGAAATAACAAAAACAGGCAATTGATATGTTTTGATTTAAATATAAGTAGTTCAATATAATGTCAATGAATTAAAATTTTGCTATTGTTAATCAAGTAAAAACAATGTTTAAATTTTTATATCACTTTCCTGATAAAATAGCTTATTTTAAAGTTTACACTTTAAAAATCTTTGTTTTAAATGGAGAAGTTTGTAGGTAAAAAAAGCAAAATATTAATTATTTATAAATAAATCGGTACAGGTATGGACGCTCTATTAATAGACAGCGGTCACTACTTTATCGATTAAAATAATTTTAATCGATAAAATATTTTACCGATTAATCGAGAAATTAATAGATAATTTCCGCAGTTCTAATAAAAAGTAAAAAAAAGCACAATAACCAGAAATGAGCAGTAGGCGTTATGATTTATAGTAAAAAACTTTGTTCTTACAGGTTATTTATTATAACTATAATGGATAGTATTTTTGAGGTGATGCACATTTATGGCTTGTCGAGATGGGTGTTTGAGGGGAGATACAACATGCCACCAAAATGAATGTGGAACGTCCTTGGGCGGGCTTTGTTGCTCGTAGGTTATAAAATGATATTGTTAGAGACGTTTGTATTAGGATTTGAACAGGGCCGGCTTTAGGGAATAGGAGGCCCTAGGCAAGGTGAATTTGGTGGCCTTAAATGTAATGGGAAAATAAATAATAAAGTTGGAAATATTCTTCTGCGAGCCCCTCTCTATTGATGAGACTAATCGGAGGCCCAAGGCAGCTGCCTAGTTTGCCTATGCCTAAAGCGGCCCTGATTTGAAGCAATGACCCACTTGTCAGTCAAAGAAAATCACTGCCCCATCACACTGGTGAAAGAAATGATTGACTCCTGTCAGTTTCCCATCAGTTATTGAAGGAAATAAATTTTGAAGTTCCCTTTGAATCTAAGCATAGCTATCCTGAACAAGCCGCCCCAACAGACAGGATGTCTTGCCTGTTGACATTTCCTTTGCCCTATATGATGGGTCGCTGGTAAGTGCTTCCTAGCCATGGGCCAATACACGTTTGGCAATAAAAAAATCAAGGGGGGGCACATGATGAAAACTTCACCCCTCCCACACACTTTTCCCCCCTCAACACAACTAGTGACTTTGTGAGGCCCATTGGCCTCTTATACGCTCTGAATTTCAAAACTAAGCTTAAAGTATAAGTCCTTAGATATTTCTTAAAATTGTCGTCACATTCTCTCAGTGATTTGGGAAGACTATTCCATAACTTTGGTGCAGTTACTTCGACAGAGCGAACTCCGAGGTACTGCTCTCACTATCCACAAGGGCAACTTTCAGAAGGGTCTTGAGATGTACATGTTTCGAAATCAGTTTTTTCGAACCATCTGTACAGCTGTCGCCTTCTTACTTAATCTCACGCTTTTCATTTTCGTGTAGGGTTTAAACAAAATCACGCTGCGAGCCAAGTTACATTCGTCTGGACCCCAAATGCTTTTGTTTGAAACTTTGCTTTTCTGTAGGTAGGGATAGGGATCGGGTGGTATTTAAAATAATCCCCATTGACCTGTAAACATTCTTTTGATTCTGTTAATCATTTTTTTTTAATGAAGAGAGAAGTCTTTGAGCAGGGTTTAACAGTGTGGGCTTTTAAAAAAAAATTCATAGGCATATTTATATTCAAAATATGTCTGCATTTGCATTGTATGATTTTTGACTAACTTAAATAAGCCCTTTTGTTTTGTGGAATGTGACTCTACCACCAGGTTTGGGGAAAGGGAGGGGGTGATATTCCTCCTGTCTTAATGGGATTTTTGCACTAATTTTATGGGATTGGAGCAATACATGGAAAGAACTCAAACCAAAGCTAGAGTCTATCCAGCAGAAGTTGCCATTCTTTCTGATAATCTGACAAGAGATTGAACTGACATGGTTCCATTTTAAAATATGACTTCCTCTGGGGTTATTTTCCATTTGAATGCAAGAGTCGTTATTCACGCCCACAACTTTTTTCCCCCATGTCCCTTCAAAAGGTTTTGTTTTAAAAAGGGGCCTTTATATTTTCGCCCTCAATGGCCCCTAAAACAAACACATTTCCCCACTCAGCCCGCAGCTACCCCCTCCCCTCATTCACAATGGCGGGTTAGATCCCAGTTACCAGATGTTGCCTCTGATATCACGGTGCATAACAGGGTCGAAGTGGAGGTGGGTTGGGGGGTGAAATTGATTGAGGACTTGGGTGGAACGGGGCTAGTGGAGTTGCTGGGCTCGCTGTCACATGTGTTTCGGTTACTTCCGCGAGGCACATCGGACCTGTGTGAGACATCGTGTTTTTGGCATGTGATGATAGACTCACTTCCGGCAGTTGGTTCCTGTGTTTGGGCGCAAGCTTTCATTGGGTTATCGACTAGTATAGGAAACTCTGCGTTGTAAATGGGGGGTAAGGCCAAGGGGCTAGATGCATTTAAATATCGAAACAAATCAAACGCTATACAAGATCAACGCCAGGAATGTGTTTCCCCCCACATCTCTGAGAGCGCACACACCCACACACACCCCGCCCCTCAACCATGGCTCACGCAATAAACTGTATACATTTAGTCAGACATTAAAAATGTCACCTTGCGATTAACGAAGTTTTACAACCTAGCTAATTTCCAGCAACTTGTTTGACTCCAAAACTAACGACAGCATAGTCATAATGTGTCCAGACTTAAATTACGCTTCTTGAGTTAAATTAAACATACCACAAAGCTGCTAAATGTATTATTTATTGTTTAAACAAACTCAAAAGCTTCAACATAAAAATTTTAGTGTCTTGTCTTATATGAAATTAAATAATGGCGTCTTCGTGTATGATAATCGAATAGTTTTCATGGAAAATTCATAATTTTATCTATGCAAAAATCTAAGAGATAGAAAAATTACCAGGAAATATAGACATTGTATTAATTATCCTACATGAAAGTAATAGTGTGTTGGTTTTCCAGGATTGCACAGACTACCCATGCGTCGCCCCAATGCCAGATGACTTTTGAAAAGATCATCTATTTAGTTCTTTCTTTGTCCTAGAATCACTGAACTGTCTGCGCATTTTCCGCCAAGAAAACTCCTGATATGTGAATTCAACATTCGTTTTTGATGGACAAAATGTCTTTTGATTGATATGTCCTAGAACGACCTAGGAGGAGGGCGCGGCATGAATATTGTTGAAAACTTAACAGCACCAATTTATCATCATCCGATGCTGTATTCTTGGGGTAAGATTTATGAATACCGAGGGTGGGTTGAAATAGTCAATTGTTTCAAGACATGGTCTTTTTTTTTTTTCTCCTCATTAGACCTGTGTACTAAAAATGGTATTTTCTTATTTTGTCCGAGCTTTCTGGTTTGAAATAAACTGTTTCAAAATAATTTTAAAATATTTTTTTTTTTTTAAATTTGAACTTGAGAGGTTCACCTTGAATTAGTGAAGGGCAAAACGGAGCACTCTACTAGCTCTACTCCCGGTCACAGGGTTTGCTTGCTTGCTTTAAACTTTATCGGTAGGTACACGGCATTACGGTTGATTGATGCGAGCAGACGGCCCAGAACGGATTTATCAACGCGTGAAACCCGCTCCACGTCCTCTTGGTGTGAAGTCTCAGCCCATATTTCACACAATGTGGTATTGCCATCTACAAATACACTTGCAGTCCAAAAAATATATTATATGTGGCTAAAACGAACGGGATGAATGAAATTTTCAGACGTAGTAGCCTAGAATTAGCAGTTAAAAACTAATTGGTGGATATGAAACGATCTTAATTCAAACACTCCAAATCCACGTGATTTCGTAAATCTGTTTTGATGAAGTTTTGATTGTATTTCTTTTTTCGCCCCCAGCATTTGAATAAGAAAAGAACTATTGAAACCACCAGCCATAGATTGTCATTTAAGTCTAAGGCTGACGTTCCCGAAGTGTTGAGAGTGTGTTAAGAAAAGTTTTGATTCAATGATATTCTACTCCAATGAGACTTTCACGCACATGCGCACTAGGAGGGTAGGACTGCTCGATCTCTTTCCTCGTCGATGTTAATATGTGCAAAAGGATGTGATACGACGATGTTGACAAAGATCAGAGGCGACCATTACTAAATTTGTACAAGTTGCCTTTAATTATGCCTTTACATTTTCTTCGCCAAGCATTTAATTTCCATTTCCTTCCAGAATCCCTCTTACATACTCGTGGCTGCTGATGTTTCGTGTAATAATTCTACTTCCTGCCGTCCGACTCCTGGCGCACACGCTGTGGACAGTTGTATTTCCTGTACGCCTTGCCACACTCCCTCACCGGCCATTATTTCCAGCTGCTCCTCTCGGCCCAGTTTAGCCTCACTCTCTCGCTCCTCTCTTTTTTACTTGTTCACCGTTCACTCCGATAAATTCCCTCTCACTCCTAGCCCTCCACACACACACGTCACAAGCCTCAAGCGAGGGTCTCTTTTTGTGTCTGAGAGTTCGTCCTCCGTAATTTTACCGCCACCCATGGTTGGGTGACTGATTGATTATTCATTCCCCAGCAGTGCATCAATCAATCTCTCTTTCCTTCCTCTACTTTGCGTTTCTATCCTCCCCTCCATATTTTTTTTACTCTTTCTTTCTCTCTCTCTTAAATTTAAAACGCGACCTTTGTCTGTCCGAAAGCATACTCTCCTCCTCTCCCCCCCCTTTTACCTTTAAAACCCATGACTACTGGAGGAAGGGTAATTGTGAAAGTGGTCGGGGGAGGGTCTGGGAGGGAGAGGTCACACACATGCACTCGCTGGCACAACAGCCAGTGACATAATCAATGTTATCGTCGGTGTGCATTCGTCGAGGGTTGGGGTTGACAGAAGAGCCACGGGGAAGGATGAGGAGAGTTGGGGCGGGGCGAGAGATAATTGGGTGAAGGCTGCCAGAGATGGCCTAGATAGGTTCTCATACATGGAGGATGGTAACGGGGAGTATACGAGATGCATGTCGGTGGAATGGAATGCTTAGAGCTATGGCGCTGTTTACTTGATTGGTAGCATTACGCTTTTGGGGGGGGGGGGTGTCACAAACTTCTGTTGGTATCCGGTTTTAAACAACATTGCCGCTTTACAAAGATAAACACGGCTCCATCTACATATTGTTTGTAACCGAAAGAATACATATTGTAATATAGTTCAAATAAATTAAATTCAAAACTCTTCATTTGGAACATAACCTTTGATAGCAGAGTTTTCCAATAGTGCCAATAGAAATGTAAAAAATCTTTGAAGCCGCTCTGCGCTGCTTCTCTGGATACTTTCTGGCTATAGGCGGCTGCCTGTGCCGTAACTTGCTTTATCTGAAAATGGGTTTTGCAGCAGCCCGTATCTTGCTGTGTTTGTTTTTCCGTCTGGCCCGTCGGGGTTCTCCCTGTCATAACTCTCCTTCGCTACCGCCTGGCAATTTCGCCCTGTGACGTTCTTTGTTCTTGGCTTCCACCGAGCCATTCCACAACAAATTGCGACTTTTGTTTGTTTGTTCATTCAGGCCTTTGTCAATTTTCCCCCTCCTCCACATGCTGACCATTTGATGTCAATTCTCTTTCTTTCTTCCATGTTTTCTTCTTTTTTTCACTTTTCTATTTTGGCCGTTTGATGTCAATTGTAATTTTCTTTTATTCCTTTCCATACAATGACCATACAGTCCCAGAACTAAACACGCCACGCACTAGCATTTTTTTTTTATTAAAAAAAGTACTTTTATAGTTGTGTTTTGAGCATAATGACAACCTAACATTACTATATTAAAGTGGTAATTAGACAACGATTTTATGGGGTTGTGCGATGCCCGTCCTTATCTGTCGTACGTTTGGGAAATGTAAATTGCGTTTACACGTGTCAAGCAGATTATCTCCTAAATTCTTTAAGAGAATCCATGGAAATACAGAAGTGGGGGGGGGGGCAATGTTCCCTCTAAGGCTCGTTGTTCCGTGTGCTAAGTTGCACATAAACCATTTTTGTGCTATATTTTTCAAAATAATCGCGAAATCCTAAACTGCCGTGCGGCGTCTGTCAGATATATGCGCAGCCGCGCAGCTTAAAGGGATCATTGGTGGGGGAGGGGGTGAGGCTTGAAGTAGATATACATTTAAAAATAAAATTATATGACTTAAATCTTGAGGATGGTTCAATGCAGACGTTTACTTACTCCTGAAACTTATATATGAAGGGACATTCATTGACTTCTCGCCATAAGTAATTGGATTCATGAAATGTGGGATAATAAAGTTCACTCTTGAGCTTGAGCTGTCGTCCAATTGTGATCTAAACTCATATCCGCTGTCCATTGTTTCCTGCGCCTCTCTAACAAGCATTGGCTTGTCTCCCCGTCCTATCCCATTGTCCCCACAGGAAACGTGTGTGTGTGTGTGTGTGTGCGTATGATTGCCCCTTGATTCACTTTGTTTTAACTAAAGTAACACCCAAGTCACGTGATGTTACGCCAACCGCTGAAGGAAGATAAGACTGAACTTTAGTGGATATTGTCCTGCCTGCCAAACCAAGTCTAATCTGTGCTTTTAGGTCGTAAATAAGTTTTATTTATTAGTTTTCCCCCTATAGGATACATTCAAAACGTACATGCATGTAGCTATTTTAAACAAAATAATACATTATGTTTTGGGTTTAATTTGAAACGTATAATTCTTAGGTACCACAACTGGCTCAGCTCTTAACAAAACACTTTGAAGATAAAGAATGACGTCATTGAAAAATGAATTCCACCTGGAGCTACTCTTTTGAGTTCATTTTTAATGACCTAGTGGTTGAAAGGCGATATGACTCTAATACTCCGAGCTGGCAATACCACAGAGCATCTCTCCCGCTTTCTCGGGTTGCGTCAGGCTGTGTCTGCAGCCATTATTATTAATTGCTTCCATTTGAAAACATTATCCTTACTGAAAGCGACCTGTTCGTTGCTTAAGACTACCGCACACAATATTATATTTTAAATCATTGCATAGTTACCTCTGACATTTAAGCCAGTGGTTGTTTCCATAAGTTATTCCTTTGAGTCAGGGCTCTCAAGCCTCGCGTTGGTGCTTGTTAAGATTCATATCAATATTCCACATGCAGCAGTTCCAATCTTGTTTGAATCTTCAAAATATTTTCAGATGAAAAAAATTAAACTTCATTTACACATTTTTTGTTTGTTTTGTTTTTTGATGGTGCTTTTTAAAAATAAAAGGTTTTTAAAAACACATACTGATAAATCTCCCCCCCCCCCCCCACATAAGCGTTCCACTACGTCTTTGCTTTTGATAATCCATAGTGTCTTGACCCTCTCCTTTGGAACTGATAATTTTGTAAAAATGTTTCAGTTTTCTTATAGCTACCACTTACGTCTCAACAATTATATGTAAGGGCGAGATGGATATCGATGTAGGGTAGGTAATATATTTTTTTGAAGAAAAAAATGGTTAGTGGTTTGAAATAAAAATAATTTCAGTCAGGAGTGAAAAAAAGCTCGCACGTGCGGTATATTACTGTTGGTCGTTGTATTGATGTTTGACGTCATGCAGTGAAAGAGGGGGGGGGGGG
>MUZC01000492.1:365858-382626 GCA_002072015.1 Radix auricularia
GGGATGCTACAGATTTGATGGTTTCATACAAGTTAAAAATCCCTGACTGTTGCCTTATAGTTCCTCAACCAGTTGGAATGTTGATAAATAAATTAAAGAAATGTATTGAAATAAGTCAAACCGCTTTCATGGGTGTCTTTGGAGACTTTCCGAGACGATGGTATTTATTTGTTGATCAACGTTCATTCATAAATATTTCAAAATCTTTTTGGATAATATGTTTTTAAAGCCAAATCACTGGCGTTATTTTTAGCGCATTTTCGAGAAGTCGAATGCGCTATTGCACCCGTTTTGTCCGTCCATCCGTCATCACCCTTGATCTCAGCATCCATAAGTCCTAGACCCATGAGGTATATATGTTTTTTGTATGTCCTGACCTGCCATTTGTGCATCAACACTCAGTTACTCGATCCGTTAAAAAACCCCGTTAAAACTACCAAAAAATATTTCGAATCGAGAGGTAACACTAGCGCAGGGAACGGCCGCCATTGCCGGAAGTCGAATACATAGTTTTTCAAGCATTCAAGAGTGGTGCGAAAGCGTGCAAAAGAATTAGTTTTTTTTTTAGTTGACGTCATTAGAATATGTGTAAAAGTTTAGAGAGTTTTACGTCATCATTTGTGGTGACTTGTAGTTAGATTAAAGAGAAAATAAAAATGTTTAAAATGTAAAGAAATGACTTTTAAATAAAAAAATGTCAGGTATATTCATTACACAAGAAAATTCATAAAAATATGTCTAAAATCTAAACACAATTACTGATAACTACATAATGCTGATATCTAACATAAGTACTGATACATAATACGAAAATGCGCTAACACGTCCTGAATTCCAATAGGGACCAGGCTTAACATGATTTTTTTCCATCTACTGCCTAAATTGATTTTGTTCAGCTTTAGTGAAAATAATTCCGCCGTGATCTCTCCCCTCGAAACAACTTTTACCGAGCATATGTCAGAAATATCAATAAATCTACAATTAATTTATTAAAATCTGCAGTTGTAAAGGTGCACATTGGGCCCGCTTTCCTAAAATGGATTAGCGCCCTTTATATACTGTGGTTGAAATGAGCCCATCGAAGTTGCGATCAATAATAATTAAGAATTTATTTATTTTTTGCTTAGAGTTAGAAGGGCTATAGGAGAATCCCTGGAATATTTGTGAGTTTGGGCTGAAGAAATAGCTGTATTTATTCGCCGAATTAAACCCGAAGGACGTAGAGTGCGTTGCTGCTTTAGGATCATGACGTGTAGACGTGGATGTCGCTCAGGCTCTGGCTTAAACAAACTGAAAGTCATTAGGGTCGTTCGTTAACGAAGAAAGAAGCCGCACGCTGCGAATCTGGTGAAGTGGGTGGGGGCTAGCCTTTGCCTCAGGGCCGCCTAACTAGCAACGAATTAAAAGTGCGGCATGATGGCAAACTTCGCTGATCGAAATGGACAAGAACTTGAAGAAAGTCTAACCTTCTTCCTTGTGGCTTGGCCCCTGCAGTGTATTTAGTTTGTGCCCTAAGCCAGTGATGGCGATCCTTCTTGGGCCCGTGTGCCGAAAATTCAATTAAAATCTACTTTTATATAGCAAAGTGCCAACACAAAGTACCAGAACAGTGGCATTGGTTCGCCATCACTGGCCTAAGCTATAGTAGCCTTTGCCAGTGTAACGCAGGCGAGCCTCATCATGCAGCCATTTCCAGTAAAATATTAATAGACCAACTCAGGCGTCTTGGTTGGAACTGACGAAATCACCGCCAACCTTGGGATGTTCTGCTGCTCTTACGTTCAACGTTTATAACTCGACGGTCACTGATTCTGCACACAGTCCTGTTAGAGTCAATCCTGTTAGAGTCAGTTATATTTCCTATACACCAGATCGCCCATCTGCGCCATGGGATCGCTACATGTGCCATTACATGCAGTTTTCGACCCGTGTCACCAGTCGGCAGGTTATTATTTCTTCATTCTTCGCGGATATCATCCTTCATCTCCAAGGGGACCAATGGAATGGTTTGCAAGGCGCTGTACTGCTCCTTCAAGAGTTTCTACTTGCGCGTTTTGCGTCACCTAATAAAGGAGCCTTAAATTCTATACATAAAAACTTCACCTCCCCTCCCCCAATTTTCTAAAAGGAACGCCGCTGGCAAGTTCAAGATGCTTATTTTTTTGTGCTGGTGAAGCTTAGTCTCCTTCCAATTACCCCGTATCCTTGTCTTGGATAATTAGTATTTTAAATCTTAATACCAGTTTTAGATACTCATTTACTGTTAATTTACAAGTTACAAGACGCAATACTGTGGCGTTGTTATAGTATTTTAAGTTAATATTTAATATATGCATAATGTAATATCAATAAGTAGTTCAAGTATATATGCCTAATGTAATATGAATGAGTAGCACTTTTAAAAACTTAAGAGTATTTATAATTAACAATACAAAACCTCTTTTATCGTACGGGTTTAATTACTTTGGTTAACACTTTTAACGATAATAATGACCTAATCCACCTTCCCAAACTCCTGTTTAATACCACAAAGAAAAATAGAATACTATTTTCACGTACTTTTTTTTCTTCCTGTTGATCTAGCTTTTCCCCACTAAGGCACGCATTGTTTGGGATAAAAATAGTTTTAAATGGCACCTTTTCAAAATCAGATATAAGAAAGAAAGTACTAAAAGGCGCCATTTAAAACGTTTTTAATACCGAAAAAGAAAGTTATTAATTAAAATTAACAGTCACGGTTTCTGCGCTCTTAAAGTCAAAGCGAACTTTTGATACAAAAAATGCGTTAAAGAAGTGGACTACTTTTTGTCCCCCAAATAATAGCTTTTTGGGGGGATCGTGCGCTGACGTCTCCATACAAATATTGAAATACTACAATATAATATTTCCATATTTTTCACAATACTTACAATACATCATTTCTAATGGTCGGGAGCGAAAACATTTTCTTCTCTAAATGTTGCCTCGAATTCATCTGTGAAGTTAACCAAATATGCAAATGTACGTTTGTGTCCTTCACGCTGGTTTTGTCAAGCAGTAGCTACGGTATGAAAGTAGCCGTGTGATGTTCTTTTTTTTCCCTTTTTTAAAATCCGCAGCTTGTTTAAAAATTGTTTGTGTGATGTTTTCTTGTATGTGTGGCTTCGAGTTGATGGGCGGGTCCACCGTTTTTGTTTTGTTGAACTCGTTCTCTGCCCTAACACCTGACCTGATGCTGCATATTTGATATAAGATACTACTACTACTTAGCTCTTTGTGCTTTTGTATTTTCACTCCTCTCACTTCAAAATCAAAGCTTAATAGATTTAGATTAACAAATGGATTTCTCATTTAGTTAAGTAGAGTAAAAATAAAATGAAAAACAACTGTCGAATGGCTGCATAGGCTCTCATGTTTTTTTTAAAAAAACTATTTTTTAAATAAAATGGTTTGAGATCATTCGTATATAGCGTTTCAAGACCCCCTTCCCCCCACATACACACGTACACAGGGACCCTGGCAGATTAGACACAGGCCATTACATCAAACAGTTTTTACCAAAGGGGACTCCTAATTCTCGTTGGCTTCTGGTTGGCATATAGCGATCTTGGCTTTTACCGCACGGCGCAACTCACGTCCCCCTTCTGAAGCAGAGCTCTCCAGAAAGAAGCGGCATAATTTGTCTGCCATAGCGCGGAGCTGTCGGCGTGGAATAAAGAGAGCCATTTTATCCGGATCTCAGCCAACAGCACTTATTTTAATGTCACCATTCCCCCCAGTCATCATTTGTATGACAAAGGCCGTGATTACAGATGTTATCTCCGGGGTGCAGACGTGTACATGCTGGGCCAAATTATCAGGGTCTTCCTTATAACCAAGGCGTCCGGTTCGTGAAGCCGGGTCGCGCCTATAGCGTCTGAGGTAATTTACATGAGTTAAGTTTTTATTTTCGGAGTATAGACACGTCTACTACATACGCTGGACGACACAGCTCAGATAACTTATATTTAAGCCATTAATAAGCACAACGAGCGCTATCATGCATCAAACAACTCCTGTTTTAATGGCTTCGTTCCTTACCCTGGCTGCTCGCAATGACCCCATTTCCTCTAAGATTGACGTAAATAGCGCCACTTGTGGCATGACCCTCTACTTCCATTTACATATTTGCCTTCACATAAGATGCATTTCGGGACTCCTCATCTTATAGTATTATTGTGTATCGATGAGGTGCTTCTTAGCAAGTTGTCATTTACACTGTTTGCAGTACATTAAAAACAACAACAAACAAAACAAACACCTAAGCCAAACAATGAGCCTAATGAGAGTTGTAATGCTTTTAGTTGTTTTTGTGTGTGGCTGTCTCTATTTGACATCACTTCCCTCTTTGAGAATAAACAAGAGCTTTCTAAAAAGTTTCCACGCTTTGATGCAGGGGAATGTCATCTCGGGGCCTTTCCATCCGTTTCACAACGTGCCGTACAATGCGAGGAGAAGCATTGTGTCACCGTGGTCACGTCCAAGAACCCGGCACACAAAAGCCTAATCGATAGAAATTCCGTGCCGAACATTGGTTAGTAGTGGCTGGTACCTTCCGATATCTTGAATTGGCTGCGACATGGGCGGGTGTAGACAACATCTTGTGATGTATGAACTTTGGCCTGGTGCCAACCAACACCTGGTACTGCCTGCTCCATGAGTTGGTACGTATCGATACATTTTGAATCATGGAAACATCTTGTACTCCCTGCATCATGGGCTTGTGCCTTCCTACATATTGTACTATCTGCAGCACGGGCTCATACCTTTCAAAATATATTACTCCCTGCACCACGGGCTTTTACCTTCCAACATATTGTACTCCCTGCACCATGGGCTTGTACCTTTCAACATATTGTACCCTCTGCACCATGGACTTGTACCTTCAAACATATTGTACTACCTGCACTATGGACTTGTACCTTCAAACCCTTCAAACATATTGTACTACCTGCACTATGGACTTGTACCTTCAAACCCTTCAAACATATTGTACTACCTGCTCCATGGACTTGTACCTTCAAACCCTTCAAACATATTGTACTACCTGCACCATGGACTTGTACCTTCCAACATATTGTACTGCCTCCACCATGGGCTTGTACATTTTAACATATTGTACTGAAGTACTGTCTGCACCAAGGACTTGTACCTTCAACACCGTGTATTGCACACACCACGAGCAGGTACCATCAAGGTGTGAATTGAAAGAAGTACCAATCACATTTAAAGCTAGTACCATCTTGGATGCTTGGACAGCCCGATGACATAACAACTTCCACGTTGTCCTGTTTTAGTTAATATATCCCCATTGGATTCCACAGAGCCACTGTTGCAGTAAATATAAGAGTCATACATTTTAATATCAAATTATCATCTTATAATTGTCACGTCTTTCTAAAAAAAATGTGTATGAGTCTTCACAGTTCTGTCTCCCGCTCATCTCTCTCCCCCCCCCCGGCCATTAAACAATATGTAAATAAATATATTTCGTGTTTTCTTTTATTTTTTTTTAAACTTGACATAATAGCAAAACCAAAAGGCCTGTAACGATAATGTCTTTTAGAATAAAACGTTAGAAATATGCAATTCTGAATAACTTAAACGTATTCATTAACAATTATATCCTTTCCACCTACCCCCTCTCTCTTTCTCATTACCTCACACCCTAATTCCCTTTTCACTATATATACACTTTCTTTCTAACTCTATCTTCCATTCCCTCCTTTTGTTCTTTTATTTCCTTCTCTCTCTGGTTTTCGTTGTTTTCTTATTGAAATGAAGAAATAAAAGATCTTCTTTGAAATTATCAGATGGATCTGTTGCTTCTGTTTTACTTTTTTCCCCCCGTGAATTTTTCTATAATAATGAAATAAATTACAAAGCATTTTAAATACTTGAAAGTAATATTTTTAAAGCAACTTAATAACACACACGCACACGCGGGCGCACACACACACGGGCATACACACACACACCTGGGCATACACAAAAATACTTTTTTAAAAATTTCTAAAACCGTTCTTGTCCTCTGTCAGTCCTCTCCATACGCCCACTGTGCCCTGACTTTTAAACCAAACCTTTCTTCCCTCTACTTTTTATGAACGCGAGAAGATCTAGAGTGGCATTCGTTTGAAATTTGTAGAGATTAGAAATCCCAAGGGATGAAGGGGGGAAAGATAGAGGGGAGCTCGCTCGGGAATAGCGTTCGGCCCTGTCTCTGCTGGAAAAAGAAGATGTAGGGGTCTCCGCTCCTGGCCTAGGGCGTGATGGGAGTTTTTTTTCTTCTCTTCTTTTCCTTCTTTGTATAGTTGTGTGTGTGTGTGTGTGTGTGTGTGTGTGTGCGTGTGTGACTGTGTGTGTTTTGCCAACAGATAACGCTGATGGGAACACCAAACCCAGCCATAATCGTATAGACCGAACCAATAAATAAACCGTTACAGGGTTTAGAGTTGGGAAAAGAAGCATTGATATTCGTGGACGTTTGTTGTGCAATCTGTCTTCTCTATAACCAGGGTGTGGGGACTTTGAACATTCGAATCCAAGAATAATATATGCCTTGGTCATCGAATTCTTTCGGTGGAATACAGAAGGAAATAAGCATTTATTTTTTTTTTTTGCATACATAATAATTAATAATGATACAATATCTATTCCTGAAAATTAGGGGGTAACCGGGTAGACTTTTTCTACCGGGTACCAAATCCGAATAGTTAAATGTACTATTTGTACTATAACGCCACTGACTCACTTTTCAGTTTCCCCATCAATTCTAATCTTTTCGAGTATATAACATGTCCATATTTTACAACTCTTGATCTTTTTTTAATTTCCAGAAATGTCACGTGAATCGATTCCATTTTGACAAAATAATAATCGCCGCTTAACCATATGCTTCGACTGCTTTCATTGACTTTTTTTTTAAACACGTTATTTGCAGTATTACTGTAAATGGTATCGGGGCCATCGATTACAAGGAGACTTTACCATAGCCGGATATCTCATCAGCGAAGACCCATGGCTTCCAGAAAGCCTTGGGGGCCGTACTGTGTGTGCTTCTCTCTTCCCGTGACTCTTTGGCAGCTTCAGGTTAGCCGGAGCCATGAGATGGGGAGCAAATCGATGTGGGTTGTTAGGACTGGCAGTCGAGATGGAAGTATGGGGAGGGAAATTTGAATGTGGGGAGGTAGGGTCTGTGGTGTAAGGAATGGTGAGGGTGCGCTCAACTTTGATGGAGGGGAAAGGGCGTATGATAGAAATCCGAACGTTGTTTAATTTGTTTCCCTTCAAATGTTAGTGGTCTAATTGAATATGCTTCAAATATCTGTACATGAAGTTTTGAGTTATTGGATTCAGTGGGCTGAATATTTTCATTTTAGATCGTTTAATATAAATATAAGGAAACAAATACGTTCAGCGTGAACGCAGTCGGACTTTTGATTCTGGACATTTTCTTCTTTCTTGATGGCTGACGAGGGCTTTAAGAAAGACTGTATGTGTACATATACCGACCCCTATGTCCAACATATGGCAACTGCTGGTGTATGTTCAACATTTTTTAGAGCGCTTCCTCTTCCTCGTTAGGTTTGTGTCCAGATTATTCAAACAGGCAAATGCGCCAGGAAACCGGTATTTTCCTTTAAAAGATCGACAGTATCCCAGTACTTCTATTAGTCTCTGGAACACCGCACTTTTTACTAAGTACTCCAAAACAAAAAAGTGTTGGTCACTTCGGTTGTATACGCCTAACACTGGGTCTAAAATCTAGAATGGAGATGGTTGACTGTTGGGGCGTTCCGGGGGGTGGGGGTTCCAGGGCTACATATTTCCACCGGCTCCGAGGTACGGGGGCACCGAAATAAGGCTCACTACGTAACAATAATGAACAAGAATAATACTGTGTAAATTGGGAGCGCGCCAATTTCATAGGTTTGTCCCCGGGCGCAAAATACCTACGTCTATCGTTGGCTGCGACCATTCAGAGAGGGAGAAGGGATAATGCCTATGTAGATTTTTTTTTTAATGGAGTGTGGTGGTGAAATATAGAATCATATCTTTTTGTTAAATCATAGATAAATAAAACACACCAGATTGATCATGTGGCTGTGATTATATCAAGGATTCTCATTGTATTTTAACAAGTTTTAAAAATCTGATATAAATGAGTTTGGGAAGAAACTTGCCTCCAGGCTAAACTGCATTGATTTACCTGATTAAGTGTAATTGCTTGCGTCGAGAAAAGCATTGTCAGGGGGCAGGGGTTAGTCCAATAACAACACCCTTAAGATACACATTTATACATTCTTCCTGTTAACTACCACACCCTTTACACAATTATTTTACTTTAAACGAGATGACCCCCCCCCACCGGAACACACACACCATTTCCCAATCAGCCCACCCCCACAAAGCTTCAGTAGTTACGTCGATATTGAAATGAGCCCGGGCACCGGTCTCTTTGTGCGGCTTTCATTTCCCTTGTGTTTGACGAGCTATTACGTCACTACCGCCTGCAATCAACCAAGACGTCACGAGCTGAAATGCCCGGAAGCTTAAAGACAGACTTTGGCACCAATATGAGAAAGGCTGCAGAACTGCTAGAAGACAATGGAGATCTTTTTTTTTCTTTCTTTAAAATAATGGGAATATTTTGGAGATCTAAATCTACCGCTCTTCCCAAATTTATTAATATTCAAATCGAATCATAGCATTAGTTTTTTAATTCGATTATGTTTTTTGACAGGGTTAGAGCGAAATTCAAAATGTCTTATTCCCAAAGTAATTATATGCATCGCAAATATAAATAAACTGTATGTAAACACGTTAATATTAAACGGGTCATGTTTTAAACAGACTGCGATGCTGAATATAAAATTTAAAAATATGAAGTCACTAAATTTGACAGCGTAGTCTTGTTGAAGTGGTTGGAAATAAGCATTCCAAACTTTGCTTTAACAACAACAAAAGACCCATTTGTGCTCAAAGCCGAACAATTAATTTGATCGATTGGTTTTATTATTATTATTTTTTAACGTTGTTACGTTAATGCTATTTCAAAACGCATTATCTTTAAATTGTTCCGTCAATAGGCTCAACTTGTGACATCAGAACCATTTAATACATATTATAAGCTCTCAACATCTAAAAAAAAAAAAAGTCAATGTCATTGGTTATTTGGTTGAAGTAAGAAAAAAAGTGTTGGGTGGGGGTTAAATAAAGCCATACGTGCTTGGTTATTATGGTTGCAGCTGTGTCACTGTTGTCTTTGCCACTTCTACGGCTTCACCTCGATTAGCCTGCGCCAGGCACAGCTGCGCCACGGCTTTGTCTTAGTGCTGCCGCCTCTGATTGAACGAAGACATTGCCAAACCGTGCTATAGGCGAGTCCTTTATAGATCGCATTATCGCACAGTCTTGACAACAATCTTTACTTGTGATACAGTTCCGAACCAAGCTGTCGACACGGGAAAGAAATGAACAGGGCAGCGCCATGTTTGTAGCACAAGGTTTAGTTGTTAATAATGAGCCAGAAGCCCGAACACTCTGACGGCTGCCAGGTTCGTTGGGAGAACAGTGGGTGATGGCGTGGGGGCACAATTGTAACCGGAAATGAAAGCTTTTTGAAGAAGGCTATCGGGGAATAGCCCGGCGTCGTTGTGACCGATTTCTTAAAGATTTGTCGAATGCACGAAATTGTGTTGGGTGAGCTTCGTTGCTTTAAAGGAGGAAAAAATGAAACTGCTGCTAATTTCGACATACTGTCATAGAGTGTAAAAGGGAAAAGAACAATGAAAAATGAGACGAAATTCAGGTTGCTTGCAGGGGCGGTGACGAGGCGAATTTCATGACAACATCGACACACTTTTATCGAATCGATAAATTGGGAAATATTCATCGCGAGATACCCAAAGCCACTCTCCGTCTTTGTTTGGGCGATTAAGCCCCCCCCCCCCCGTATCGGATGCTCGCTGTACTTTGTGTGCGTATATGTGTGCCTGTGTAAAACGTGTACTAGTGAGTGAAATTTCACGTGTGTTCTTAATATATATTTGAAGTTGTACTCCTATGCCAGTAACGCCTGTGAAAGTTCACAACAGTGTGTTAATATTGTAGGGCTAATTGAGTTAGCATTATTCTTTAAAGTATGCATTGTATCGGCGCAGTACGTCAACTGTTTAGACTCACTTGTGCTGATGTCCAATTACGTCAGGCAGTCTCAGGGGCAAAGTTTAATTGCTGCACTTTGAGTGACGTCCATCGGGATGCACATACTTCTCTGCGCCATCACTTCACGTCCAACATTCACTGTTAGCGTGTCACGTTGGCCGGTGAATTCTCCAGCTTTGTCCTGCCCACTTGCTGCGCTGGCCAGGCTTGGACAACAAGAAGATCATCATCATCCTATTTCGTGTATCCCCCCTTCCCAATTGCATTTACGCATACTTAATCGATTTACATTGTGTGCGCCTTGATTAATAGGTCTGTTTGAAGCCATCCGTTATATATAGGCCAGAAACATTATAGAGGAGTGAAAATGCAGGCAATTATTCACATTCCAGGGGAAATCATGGTAAGCTCAGCACTCCCTGATCACTTTTAGGGCGTGAATAATTCCAAAAGCTTTTGTTCTCTCCGTCTCACACTTGCGCGTTTACTGCACAGCGGTTCGTGTATATCGGTAGTATATCATCGGAAATACTGGATTCGGTTAAGCTGTCAGATGTGAAGCTTAAAATACACTTATATCTAATAAATGACATCTTTGTTCTTACTACATTTCATTGTTAACTTTTGTGTGCGACTCGTCTGCAAAATCTCTTTAATGAACCATCTGCTATATACATGTGTCAAAGTTTTTTGTAGTTTCTTCAAAATGTTGAATTTATCATTTTATTTGTATAATACACGACAAGCAATCGATATTCAAGCATTGACTCGTTAGGTCATTAAACTAAATTTAACTTAAGCAATAATTTACCCTTAACCTCTATTTAATTTATTTGAAATGGTTCTTGTTTTAAAAAAATGTTTTTCGATTGCCTTCAATTATAAGGCTTATAGCTTACACTTCATTTATTTGACTTGATATTATAGAAGAAAGAGTGTTTGCGTTGGTCGAGTGGAATGAGTGCTTGTTTTTTCAAGCAAATGCTAATCGGTTTAAGTCTATTATTGATAAATAATCTATAAACTGATTCTAACCCACTTTACTCTTCTATTGTTCTGGCGGATAATTTTTGGCGTTTAAAAAAATGCTCCCCCTTTATATAAACAAAGAAAAAGAACTACCAGGTGAGACCCGCCTCATTCTCTTTACTCCCCCCTACCGCCGACCACGCCCTCAGCACTGTCAAATTTGATTGGACGTATTCGGCTCTACTTGTCGGTCATTATAATAACCAAAATCCGTGCTTATTGTAATGTGGTCCCGTTTGTCAAAATACCATTTTATTGGTCTTTTTCCAAGCCTCCTCATGTACTGTTAAAATACATTACTACATGGAGAGTTCTGCTGCGGACGTCAAGCCTTGCCATTTCTTCACCTTCACAATATTCAGCGTGTTGTTCTTACGCCCATGAACGCCAATTAGCTCGAAACGCCCCTCGTATATTTTCTACCGTCTTATCTCTCTCTCTCTCTCCCTCCCCCTTGCCACACAGACTTTATTCCTGGGAACAAAAGAGGCGCGTCCTACATAGATCGTTCCCTCTGTGAACCCGCCCCTGGCCCGAAGTAGGTCTCTAAGATTCTGTTCTTTGGGTCACATCCCCTTGGGGGCGAACAAGGTTAATTCTAGGTCTAGTGGTGTGCTATATCATAATAATTAATCATTGTCTTGGTCTTGTCGCAATGTTTTTTAAACAAAAAGACTAAAAATTACTGTATTGGAAAAAGACTCCCTGCTCTGCATGCCCCACTAAACTTCGAGGTGATTTCATATTAAAATTTTGTTAAGAAAATAGTGTAACCTTGCACTGTGCAACATATAGTATTTTAACTTCTTTTAAACCGGTTCTCTTCCATTCCCATTTTCCCCCTTTAAATTAACTCCAGTATTTGATAGCTAAGCTTCTGTATAAAAAAAAAAAAAAATCTGCTATCCCAAATATTTTTTTAAGGAAAGGTTTGCTATAGATAATCGACAATTAATTTAACTCTTCGCTTAAGAGCTGTCTCCTTATATCATAATTGTTGACCAAATGAAACCACGGGTGTGCGCTTATACTACGTATTGCACCCCCCACCCCTTTTATAGAAATACCTTTGGTAAACTGCAAACAGCTTGATATCAAGAGCATGAAATTTATATTCACTAGCTTCATATCGGATAGCCGTGCAATTTATAGCAGTATTTTCGTATGTTCGTGTCTATTGTTTACTCGCATCTGACACCGCACGAAGCCGGGACCGTCCCAGCTGTCATAATGTTAAATGCCCGTGCGCCAGGTTAGACGATTCTAGATTAATCTATAGATCGATGAACACGGCAGGATTAATTTCAAAGTGATTCTGCTCCTAATCTCCCTTTGTCCCTTACAAACAGCGCCATGAAAACGGTTTATTTGATAAAGGCTAACGCCGAGGCAATCTTAGGTGCTTGTTTGTTAAATGCCTGTTATTAGTGTTTTGAACAATTGTTGTATAACAAATATTCACCTTCCCATCTAGGGGGAGAAGTTACTTTTGTACAGATATCAGAGTGGATTTTATTCCCTTCAAATATAACAATGTCACTTAATATTCAACTGGACTTCGTACGAAGAATAAACGTTTTTAAGTTTATTTTTAAACGTTTGGTAATGTGACGCCTGAAAACCTCGTATATAAACCCGCTTGTCATCTCTGGATATGAAAGTATAGGTAGCTGTTTGAAATGTAATACATGTACTTTCATTCACTAATATGTCTGTCGGCATTGATCGCGCTTGGCGCTCTCAACTTGCGGGGACTGTGTGTCGATTGCCGCACTGAACACACATCATTCACAACACATGCGAAACGCCTAGCATGAGTACTCAACATTGAAATAAGGGTGCGGTATCATCATAGCCTTCATGCGCACATCCTGATAACAATCGGGCAAGGAAGGAGTCGAATCAAGCGGGCTGCAAATTTTGTTGAGTTTGTGAGTTACCAAAATGTTGATTTCTATGACATTTGGGGCGTTCTGTCTACTGTAGGTCTATGGGGTGTTCTGTCTGTAGGTCTTGGCAGAGAGATTCTCCACGCTCAAGGGAGATTAGTTCCCTCTCCTCTTCTTCTTTTTCTGGCACCAGTTGTTTCGAGGCAAGGCGTTTCGTGACTTGTAAACAGAATCAGAAACCTCGGCAATCCGATAGGACTCTCACTTTTGGTGGATGTCGTTGGCAACAGTCACGTTTTTTCCCTTTCATGTTCCATCTGCCTGGTATCCTAACCAATGGTTTGGGGTACGGGGGGGGGGTGAAGTAATTGTGAATAAAGTATTCTTTGAGAGGTTGATCTTACAAAGTCGATGAAGAAAATAAATTCAAGCAAAATAATTAGAAAACAAAATTGTTTAGTTATGAATCAGAGGTCGTTTACGATAATCAATGGGTGCTCGAAATCTTTCTGATACATTATTTCATGTTTGGAATTAAATGAGGACAATTGGCTATCTTATAAGATAAGGGCAGTTATTTCTGTTTAAGAAATTCGGTTGTTACTTAGATTGACTTCGGCGTTGTGAGATTAATAAAATAATAACTTTATTTTTTTATTATTTTTTGAAATGTACTTTTCTACTCTTCAGCCAAAATACCAAAAGCAGTATTTTACTCAACTGACTCAACGTATATTCAGCCTCAGGGATTGGATAGCTATTAATCCTCTCCTGATGTATGCAGTTACTCAGTTACGAAGGATTTACTCCCCGATTCTCCTCGCCCTCCCTCACCAATCACACTCCCCCACCAATCGCCCTCCCCCTCCAGTCGCCCTCCCACCCACCCAACACTCTCACCAAATACAAGCAAACACCACCTTACGACCAGATCACGCCGTGCTGGTCAGTTTTGAACCCCTGGTCCACCACATAGATCACTCGGTAACGGCGCCTAATCCACATCACCGCCGGTAAAAAGATCGTGTCCATCCTACTCATATGTACGCCGGGCGTTAGGCGTGCCTGTTGGCAATCGTTTATTTAACCGATTTGCATGTGTGGCGTGGCGAAATCCATGGGTCGGGCTCCCTACTTATACAGCAAACAACATACCGAAAATACCGGGGAGACGATTGAGCATTCCAGGAGCTCTTACGTTCACCTAAGGCGGTTTTTGGAAATGAATAATTCACATATTTCTGTATTCACTATTGCTTGGGCCGTTTTAAGATCTCACAAGTATGCCAGCGACGTTGCGTGCATGCAAGTCAACGGCTGTTAAACACATAAAACATTTTTTTTCGGATCTTGGGTTGGATTATGGTAGAATAAGTATCCTTCCTTTGCTTCATACTTACATAACTCGATAGCACTAGTTTTCTGGCTTTCTTAGAGTTTTCAGCTAATGGTTTGGATGTGCAACGTGAGTCCTGATTCCACTCTTCAAGTACTTTGGTTGGGGGGAAGGGGTTCCAAGATTTGTAACAGGGGGAGGGGAGATTAAAATTGGTTAAAATAAACAGCGTGACGTACTTTATGGACGCCCTAAACGACAAATCCTAATTTGCATAATTTATGAAAGAAATATTTTGTTAAGCTTTTATTAAACCGGTCTTACTGGCAGAGTTTTGGTGAATTATCTTATTTATACTTAAAAGCCAACGTAAGTATTAATGAAAACTAGAATAATGTTTGATATTTAATGCTAAGTCTAAAATATTAAATTGGGAATAGTATCCCGTTTGCAAGATTACACATTTCAAATAGATTTTAGGAGACCTTAAACCCAACAATAATGTTATTTTTTTTACAAATAAAATGATGAGTCAAGAAACAAAAATGAGATAAATTATCTGATTGGCTGTTTTAAAGACCAGCCAGCCAATCTCGGGGCTTATATGTTGCACGGTAGATCGGCAATTCGTCTTTCTTGACATGCATGCCTGGATCTAAGTGTCTCAACAAAAAATATTTAAAAAAAAAAAAATATCACATATTCTTTACATTCACCGTTAAGGTTGCCAATTTGAAATGTATAACAAACGGCTTATTGAAAAAAAAAAAACATCGACCTCTTTTATGCGGTTCTGGGAACCTTTGAAAACTGGGAGCATGATTGGAGCTACTGAATATGTTTTTGTGACGTCTTTTGTAATTATACTACAAAGGGATGTCTGTCTCCTGTGCCTATGAGAAACGTGCATTGTTTCAATGAGTAATTACAGTGACGGGATAAAAAATGAACTCATTCGAAGATATATTTCTGGTGTCTATGACTATGGTCTGAAACCTCATAAGTATGTAGTATTAGATACGACCCGTTGCATAGCATACGCCGAAGACTTGCTCATAAATAGTGCAATGAAAGGGGAATAGAGTGGGCACAAACAACAGCACGAAGAAATCAGAACAATTCGAATCAATGGGGGGGGGGTGGCATTGCTGACGCATTGATGGTCTAGAGATATGCGCACTGCCGTAAGCTCCCTGCACCCCAACCTAGCTTGTCAACCATAAACTGTGATTGGTCGACCTTAGCGAGGGTCAGCTATGTTCACAAAACAGGGGGAAAAATAACTGGCACAAACATTTTTAAAAATTAAAAAAATATATATTTCCATTGAGGCTTGAACCACCTCCCGCATGTAAGGCAGACGTGATAACCACTACACTACGAACAAAATGTAATTCTGTGAAGGAACAACGCAACTGAACCCAAGAAGCATTGTTGGTCTTAAAACATGTCTTTAAAGATTTCATTAACTTTCCTGAACCCATCCCCGAAATTATGTTTTAAGTGTGAGTGTGTGTGTGTTGCGGCGGGGGGGGGGGGGGTAAAAATATCGAGCCTTTTTGTAACGTCAGCATTTGAAATATCCACAGAAGCCATCCCTCAGCTATTTGTTCTCATTCATTTCAACCCGTAAAGGCCTCTCAATTCCACTTCATTCTCCGGTCAACCGAATTTTCGGCCGATTCCATTGCGCAGTGCCAGCAGCTGTGACATTATTAGTCAATCCCTTATCGCCGTGTCCTCGGTCGGAGATCCAACAACTCTCCAGGTGGATACGCTCCTCGAGTCTATAGATCGATCGGGTGTCAACATTTCGTACGTTTTATTGGAAGAAGCTGCAGGTTTAGTTTCCGGTGTTTTTATATATTATAAACTGATGAAACTTGAAACTTAATCGAAAGTTATGAAAGCTCACGTTTGCATGGGTTTTTAATTCAATTTAGCCATAATGTCATAGCAACTACCACGCATAGAATTGTTCGAATGTTTGAAAAGCTATTTAATTTTGCTGAAAATTGAGATTAAATCCTGCTGAGCCTATAGACCATGGACCGTTGGTATTTTCGGTGATACACAAAACGTTTTGGCATAATGGCTTTTACTTGCGTTATTTCGAAAGCTGTAGAAATGGGTGTGCCTTAAGTTATTTCGAAATATTTCTTGGACTTTGTCCCATATCAGATACTTGAGTTCATCCATAATATTTGAATATCATTCCATGGCTTGACCACACAGGAAGGGTTTGAAATTGGGGGTTGGGGTGGGGAAGAATTCCTTTAGGTCCAGGTTCAATTAAACGCTGGATGCCCGCGGGGGGGGGGGGGGGGGG
>MUZC01000492.1:393961-416029 GCA_002072015.1 Radix auricularia
TTTCAACTAAACTAACTGCTGTAGACTGTCGTACATCTCTTCTGTAGCGTTACGTTACAAACCCACACCACTGGGCTATTATATATATTTATTGTTTAAGTTATGATGATCACGAGCTACAAATCGAGTGACACATATTTTTCAAACTGTAATAGGCTCTCTAACATCCTATCTAGCACGCATTCGCATAAACCACATAACATACTCAGATAATTGTGAGACGAGTGATCCCATAGGTGCTCAACTTTTAATGTCTGGGCGGAAGAAGGCATATCAGAAATCACAGCAACAACACGTGCAAAAATCGTACTGGTTGAGCGATTTTGATGTCCTTTGTAAAATACAGACTAGAGTAGCTGAGAAGACACACATTTCAACAGTTGAATTCTTTAAGACTCTGTGATGTGTACTTGATCGCTAGAGTTGTCAGTAAAACAATCACACGTGTCGCTCGTCATAAAACTTAACGATCTAGATTAGACTTGTCGCAACCGTGATAGTAACAACTGGGTAATAAGGCCCGTCACAAACACAATATAAAACATCATTGTTGATGAGTGCCTGACAGTCACCGGATGCCCCGTATTGACTGAGCTGATGGGACTGTAATACTCACGGTCAGCTGACTGAACGTGTGAATCAAGTGGTGTGTTGGTGACGTGCCGCTCACATAGAATATGCCGTTGTAAGTTGTAGTACAACACTTTTATGACCCCCCTCCCCTCCACCCTGCCGTCCCTCAATAATGAAGAATGTGCCCCTCAGAACGATGCGGCCCTCCGCCCTATGGACAGTTAATATCCTGTTAGCTCCCTTGATGTCCGCATTCGTCCTCTCCGGGTTTTAGTCTGGTTGGGTCGAAGTGTTGGGGAGAGAAATCGATTACTTATGACTATGACTAAAATCCGATTAGGGCTGACTACTCTGTGTGTTTGTGAAGGGTTCTACAAGTCTAATTTTCACCAATTAGATTAAATATTACTTGAGATGTTATGTATCGAGAGGAACCAGTTTTTGTCAAAAGCAAGATGTACATAATCTGACGTAATGTATCACGTTTTTTCACCATTAAATCACACATAAAGTCTACTTATTTCATGAAACCGACTAGTAGATACACATAACAGTAGAGGAATACTTTGGGGTATTTAAATTAACTCGTCGCGTCAGTATATTTATAAATTACTCTGCGTGGGATGTTGTAAATCGGAGCACGTAGAGGAAGTTACTTGAAATATGTTTTCTGTTTTGAAATTATCTTGATAAACTCTGCGATTATTTTTTGTTAGTTTTAGACCAACAGAGACCTAACAATTGGTCGTATTGACCCTTGGCTGGGCGCCCATGCCCAGTTAATTGTGCCCAGTGCCTCATACCTCCTTCGACTGTTTTATCAATTATCATTTTGTTTTTCCTTGGACAGACTGAAAGCCCGGCCAGAAAGCGTCGTAAGATCGGAACATCCCTCCAGGACTTGACCAACGCGAGCAGCCCACCGCCGTTCGTGATCCTGAGTACTGAGCCAAGCGCTGACCCCAGAGTTGACCGGCGAAGGACTTTACCGGCAAGGCGAGCTTCTGGCGAGAGGGCAGTGACCCCGAGACCACGCAGAAGGTGAGTTTATGTTATGTTGGGGTTGTCAAGTGTGAGAATTTCTCAGCGGCGTCGTCTTTCCAGAGCCGATGATTGATTGAATGTATAGGCATAGGATTGAATGTATATGCATAGGATTGAATGTATAGGCATAGGATTGAATGTATAGGCATAGGGTATTCCTTCAAGTTTCACGCACTTTAGGTTTCGATGTTGTCCTTGAAGGTTTGAAGGATACAACAGTCACAGATGCAATGAATGGTATCCCTTGACTTGCCCCTGAGAGTCAGCGTGGAATCTTTCTCTCTCTATCCTCTCATTCATGCGTATAATGATTACGTATTAAGTTTTAACCATACTGTTCACATGTGAAGGCTATAGTCCTGTGCAAGGGTCTTGGCCGATCCGACACCTATCAACCATATGAACACAACCGAAATACTGTGGCCTTTCATTGGGCAAAGATTCGCCCTGTGCGAGCAAGTCAAGAGGACGTCAGTTGACCTAGTGGTGGATGACGTTTATTTCTTCAGTAATTGATTTAAAATTTAAACCGAACCATCGTATTTTAAAACGCTGTACGGGGTAACTTTCCAAATAAGTTGTCTCAAAACATTGTGGAACATATTAGTGCAGCCTTACAGTACTATGTTTCATATCACGATTTAATTTTGGAGGGATGGGGAGAGCGGGTGTTTTCGCACACTTGAGTTTCAAACTGGTGCCTTTCCTTCCCACTAACCCCCCAACAGTCCTCACTTTTTACCTGTGACACCAAATACGTTGATCGCACCTTTGAAATCATGTAATATGATTTTTATTGTTGCATGAGCTTTATTATTTTTTAAATTAATAAACACCACGTATATCTATTAATTACTACACGTTTAAGTTTGTATTTCAGGTTCTCCTCAGCCCCCGCCACCATTTTCTATTAAAGATTTTTTTTTCATAAAAAATTACCGTATTTAAAATAATAATACTTATAGAGAGAAACAACCCCCCCCTTTTTTTTCCCTCCCCCAAAGGAAAAAAAAAACAACAAAAAAACTAAGCATCGCTTCCAGATTTGTATTTCCTGATCCGTTTCACTAACTGATCCATTCACGAATGTCCATCCATTTTATCTTCACACATCACTTTTCGCTTTAAATAAAAAAAAAAAGAAGACAAAAAAAAAATGGCAGCTTGATGCGGGGCTCTGTTGTCCGGTGTCGTTCCCATGCTTCTTTTGTTCTCCGACGTCCTCATCGCACCGCTGCTGCCTGCACTTGAAGATGCGGGACGCTGTGATGCCATAGACCAACGCCGGTCGGTCATGCCTGATGAAATGCTCACGGTAGAAGTGGCTCAAGTGAGTGTGGAGGGAGTGAGGGAGGGCCGTTGAGTTGACGGAGGAGTGCACCGCCGCCATGGTTCGAATAATGAGGGCTGAAGAGCTCGGTTTATGAAATCATGGGAAACCTGATAGCTCCGTCGAGGGATGTATTGTTAATAACAATTCACGATGGATTGAGCAATGCCACAGTTTTTGAACAAACTTAAGATCATTACGTCTAGGGTCAATTTATGGAATGAACTGATTAAAGTTAACAAAAGCATTAGTTGTTATTGTCGAGTGCATGGTTGTTTCCCCAGACCCCACCCCACCCCCGTGCCATCGCGGAGAGCAGTAAAGGGTGAATTTAGTGATTCCCAGTTATTAATTATTATCCTGAATGACAACCTTCATAACATGTTTAAAAGTCGGTATTGGCGTTTTCGTAAATATTTTTTTTTAAGGAAATATGATAAAAACAGTATAAAATACAACGGTGGTTAAACCGCGGCTCGCGAACCGCATGCGGCTCTTCTGTTTTCATATTGGCGTACAATGTATGAAAGATATGTTAATGGTATTTCTGGAATATTTCCAAGCCAGGCTTAATGACCCAAAGTGCTTCAAAGTGCGGCTCTCGGCAATTTATTCTATATTTTAAAATGGCTCTCAGTTACAACAGGTCTGGCCACCCCTGATATAATATATATATATAACAATATGATGGAATGCTGTCTCAACTATTAAGAAGTAGCTCCTGTTCCCTTTGCCTGCTCAGTCAGAAGTAAGCTACAGCGTCACGTCTTCTGGTCACATTTGTTCCTCGGTACAACCATTCCTGTGGTTATTTAACTCTTCTTATATGTTATGATTTATAACATGACTCTTCGGCAGCTCATAGAACTGCTGCAGCTAGATTTCGTCCACCCAGGACCATGTTCTTTTGTTGTGTTTTTTTAAAATGCGTATTCCTGCTCTTCTGGTCGCTAACCAACTCTGAGAATTCAGTGCACGGCAAAAGGCGTTGATCTCGTGAAATTGTTGTCCGTGAAAGTGCGTTTGATCGTTTTCTTGCGTGATGGCGCCGGCATGCATTAGAATGTTTGTTGTGGCTGCTCAATCGGCAATGGATTCCAGTTTGTTTTTTGCTGTGTTAGAACAACCCCTTTTTGGCCGCCTATCGTGGCCACCGGGCATGTTGGTCTCTGATCACTGGGTCTGTGGACCGCGCTGGTAAATACTGCCAACTTAATTTTTGAGTTTTGCTCTGTTTAAAGTTGTTTTGTTTTCCCTTATGAGTCAGCGGTTTAAAATATGATTTAAGCCTGAATATAGTTTAATTTAACATGATCAAAAGCAGGTGGATGAAATTTAGGTTGCCGTTGGCTTAATTTAAAGTTGTATCCTCCATCTTGGAATGAAATAATCCTCCATCTTGGGCTCAAAGGATCCTCTAAATCTTGGAATTAAAGCAATCTCTATCTTGGAAAAAATATGAAGTATTGGAATAAAGGGATCTTCTCTTTTGGAATTAAAGGATCTTCTTTTTGTAATAATGTAAAGCATCCTCTCTCTTGGAATAAAAGGATCCTGTACTTAACGTTGTTGCGATCAAACTAACAAACACAAGACAAGTCGAGGACAGACATAATGATCCATAAAAGCCAGGCAAGCAAACTAACACTCAATGTTTTCCACTTTTTAACGCTTAATAATATCACATAAATCGTTTTTAGGGCAAGGAACAGACGAACAACGACATGGACATCCACTTAATAAATTCAATTAATTAAATTCAGTAAATTGAAACTGTTTTAAAAGGCCGAGACCAAATACATTTTTTTATATGTAGGGATAATCGCATCGATATATGGGAGCTAGTGAAACCGGAATAACGTTGTTTGTTTTTGTTTTTTTTAAAATCCCTTCCTTTAATCTTCCCCGAGCCTAAGACTCCACAGTCCTCTATGTTGAAAGCAATGTCCAATGGGCGTGAGTGTGTGTGTATGTGTGTGTGTGAGGGCATGGTGGGCATCCTGTGCCAGGAGTAATATTTCTGCAGTGATTCAGTAACCAGAGGCCAGTAACAACATAGCGGAGTATGAAGATATGAGCATCGTAACACTACTCGTAGACGGACACATGACTCTCTGACAGTACCGTGATAACTGCAAAATATTAATGTTTGACATACAATTGGTGGTATATATTTATCTTTCTTTGCGTCACTGTCTGGTGTTGTGTTTTTTAAAAAAGTTAAATGAGTTCTCATCATTTCAGTACGATCCCATCAACTCCATGCGACTCAAACAAAAATAGTAATTATCCGAGCCTTGAAAAAATATATACATTGGAATCGCATTTATTTGAAATCTAAGAAGTACTAAGGTGGTACTTAGGTGGGCATCATTCCATCCCCAAAAGTACGATGATGTAATCTTGCTGGAAACCTTACTTGCGACGCTGCGTAACGTAAAACTCCCTTTTTGTTGTACAACATTTGTGATTTTAAAAAAATAAGATTTTGTTTAGAAGGCGAAAAATGTGTACATTGACTTAAATAATGTTAGTTCATTGTGTAAGCGTATATCGAATGCAGCTGTTTTCTAGCGGTTTTGCTTAAGGTTACACTACATACAAAGTCCAAGTTCGTCTGGCGGTAGTTCGATAGCTTGTCCTGTCGGTGGGCCATACGGTTGTGTTTCACCCTTTGACGTACGTGTACCGTTTAATGGCTGGCCTGTTACGTCTGCCGCCCATTAGTTATGAAACCAATGATGGTTCGAACCACCGGAGGTTATCATTAACCGAACCTTAATGGCCCTTTACGAAGCCCCGGGATGCCGAAGGTTCAGCCCCCCCCTTTTCTCCTCCTCTACTCCCCCCACGCCTACCTTGCCTCCCCCCCCANCCCACAAGTGGGAAGTCGGAGGCTTAATTAACGTGGACGCCGTAAACCCCACCTGAGCCATCCTGCACGTTGATGTACATCACACTTGAATGACTCTTTGACCATTGAATATAAATAGTCACTCTCGCGGGGTCGATATTTTCGGAGTGATGTGTAAACTGTAAGAATCGGAAGATAAAAGTCGGTTGAGTTTGAGGATTTATTGGGCTGGAATTTTTTTTTTAATTTAATTTTTTTTCACTATACCGGCTCCTGGCTTCGTATTTTTTTCACTTTCATGTTTCATAAAATGTTTACGCAATCGTGAAGGTCAGTAGGAAAGATGTCAATATCGAGAATTATTAGGTCAAGATATTATATTGGTTTGTTTCATAGTGTCAAACAACTTTTTTCCTAAGGGAAATTGCGTTTATAGTTTCGAAATGTATTGCCAGTCTTTTCGAGCTTTGAACAGCATCTCCTCCTGAACCATACCAGCTAGAGGGTTAGGGTCTTTTGCAAATATATTAAGGAAGTCCCAAGGATCTGGAACAGCCAAAAATTGCGTTAATACATGTGACATGTCTGTAGAGCTTGCACATGCAACTCCTCCTGAACTATACCAGATAGAGGGTTGGGTCATTTTAAAATATGCTTTGACTTTTAATGTAATCTAGAATGATAGTTAATGGGGTTTTCCCGCTTTGTGAATGCTAATGTTAGATTGGTGCGAAGTGCGCATTATATTGACACATTCTTGGTGTGATGTAGCGTAAGGGGATATGACGACATATTTTGTTTACTTTGAGAATGACTTTTAATGTAATCTAGAATGATTTCTCCTGAATAAAAAAAATCGGCAATTCTTTGTTGTTGTTTTTTTAATTTTTTAAAAAAAATGTAATTTTTTTTTTTTAAATGCTTGAGGTGAATGCATGTTCGTAGTGGTAAAGATAAAGCATTTGGGTGTTGAGACTAAGAAGTTATGTCATAACTGCGTGTTTTTGTCGGCTTCCCAACGTTGCGCATGATAACAATGCGAATGAGTTATACATATTTATAGAAATGTGGATGGAACATGGCAGATGAATAATTCCTGTTTCTTTCGTGTACAAGCAAAAGGAAAGGAGGAGTGGGGGCACATAAGCATTAAACTCAACACCTTACTGCCCTCTCCCCCCCCCCACTGGGTCCTGTCGGACTCTGGTGAGATCGAGATTACTTACTTTCAGTCCCTTGATATACATGGGTGCCAACGACTTGCCGGGGGCTAGAACTGTTGCATACTGGCCTTTAACTGCTGTTAGCTTCTGGTGCATTCCAGTGAAAGCTTTGCTGCTACACTCAGGCATATATCACTGGTAAGCTACAGCAAGGTGTCCTTGCTGTACTCCAGCACTGGTAAAGTCTAGAAATATGTGTGTGATGTAGAATATATAAGTCAGCGTCACTGTTCTGCTTCCTATGAATGAGAAATAACAACAAAAAGACATTTATCAATAAGGGGAAACGTGTGACTAATATCCTCTACGCGTGACGTAAGAGGGCCCTTCCTTAATTCTGACAATGAAAAGTAGGGCCAGTCATCAATGAGGCGAAGTGTGTCATGTTGATCGATATGTTATTGTACTTGCCGACGGGAATTTTTTTAATTAAAAATGCCTTATTGATCGAAGGTTTATCATACCTCTACTAAATTACTGTTAATATTGGTGAAAATGAACCTAATAAATTTGTTTTTGATTACAAAGAGTTTTTAAAACTTGTAAAAATAATCAGTTATGTAAATAAAATTATTTAATGGCTTCTTGTCATTTTTATCATAACAGACAGGTCTTTGTCTTCTTCAATATTTAATCTTATTATAATTTTATTATGATCGCTTTTCCTGGCACCCACTGAAAAGCGGGTTGGGAAACCCTAGAAATATCTCGTATTGTATGCCGTATTATGGAAAATGTTTTACGACTTCATTTTTTTTTTTTTTTTTTTATTTTTTTTCCCGGTATAGTGCGTTCGTTCTGGCATCAATGATTTATCCGCGATACTCACCCGGTGTCTAGTGGATCGTAGATACGATCGTCTCATTACAGCAAAGTGGCTTTAATGGGAGAAAAAATAAGGGGGGGGGGGTCTTACATCTGGCCTCGCTGGGAGCGAACTCAGTTGTTATGGCGAGAAAAGGAAATTTGCATGTGGGTTTGGCCATCGATGTGTGTTGTCTTTAGGTATCGTTTTTTTTCTCTCATTTTGGGAAGGGAGTGGGGTGTGTTTTCCAAATAAATTCTGTCTTCGTTTTGAGCGTTTCACGGTGAAGCCCATAAAGTCATGGTGTCGACTCTGGACGTCTTTCAGTAAAGTCAAAAGAGTGCAGCGTTCTAGTAATATAGTTTGGATTTTGAGTTTGAATGAGTCGCCTTTCAAACGTCTGGAAACAAATTATACATTTGATGTATACTTGTTCGCTTTTATTGTAACTGCACTTATAAAGTTAAACATTTTAAGGAAGAGTTTTAATGGTCAGCTCGAAAGTGTCTTCTGAATGTGAATTGTACAGATTGTTAATGTGAATACATTTAGTACACAACACAACACTGACCATAAACCATTTGTGAATTATATATTATTGATCATTGTCATATTTCAGAACTGTAGTTTTTGACCGGTCTGTTGTGTATTTATGGACTAAAGGCGGTCGATCTCTTTGGAATTTGGTGGGCAACTCGTACGAGAGTTGTGTCAACGCGTTCTTTCCTCTTGTACTTGTCCTGACCAACCACTTTAACCAGTAGTTAGTAGTGGTGGTGTTTGCAGTGGTAGTATTTGTTACACTGTAGCTTGGTTTTTTAAAAAATAAAAAAGTTCGCACTAACTTGCTTGCGACGCCCTCTATCCCTCCCTTTCCTCTTCCAACGGTTCTTTGTTTCAGTGTTGCCCGAGTTTAAGGAAAAGGGTTGGAATGTTGTTTTAATTATTTTAGCCTGCCAGACTTTGCTGCCGCTGTCGTCATTATCGCGTGTCGCTTGAGTGCTGTGTTGTGCGTGACGCTTGAGTGTTGTGGTGTGTGTGTCGCTTGAGTGTTGTGTTGTGTGTGTCGCTTGAGTGCTGTGTTGTGTGTCACTTGAGTGCTGTGTTGTGACCTGTTTTGGCAACAAGGACGGGTCAATGTACCAAGAAAGATGGATGGTCTGGATCAACTCGGAGAGAGTTTGTTAGCCAAGGAACGGCACCGTCACAAATAAGTCGCTTAACCCGGGATGTCGCTACTTACCAACCCAGAATTGAATGGACTGTTGGGATTATATCTCAAGAGATATCAGGAAAATGCCTTTAGGGTACAGCGATGTATGATGAAGAATATTGGTTTGCTGCCCCACACGTTTGCTGATCTGTTCACTCGAACCATTTAGTTTTATGTGTTTGGCTATTACGACAATAAAGGGCTTCGACTCCCTGCTTAACATTCTTATGATAATTTTTCTGCCCCGCTTCATCTCACTGTTTGGTATAATATTTCGGTGGGGAAGGAAGGTGTGGACACAAAATTAGGTCCAAAAATAATTTGTGACATAATTTCACCATGTCTTAAAAGCTACAAAAAAAATTGTATTCCACTGACAGGCCGTTCTACTTTCATTAGGGTATTTTGTTTGTGGTCACACATCAACTTCACATGTAAGTTGTAAGTCCAAAATCATAATACGTATGTTTTATTTTGACTCTTACATCCCCTAAATCCAGTTCTAAATCTGATGTTTGTGTTTTCTACATGTATGATACCACTACCCACCACTTGAATAGCTGACGTCACTTATACGGTTGTCATGACTGAAAGGCTATGGGGCTAGAACTGTTGTCATGACTGAAAGGCTATGGGGGTAGAACTGTTGTCATGACTGAAAGGCTATTGGGCTAGAACTGTTGTCATGACTGAAAGGCTATGGGGCTAGAACTGTTGTCATGACTGAAAGGCTATGGGGCTAGAACTGTTGTCATGACTGAAAGGCTATGGGGCTAGAACTGTTGTCTCTGATTGCAGACCGTACCTCGGCCCATATTTATTATCTCTATTTGTTGTGTTGTCCCGCCGCGTAACTGTTCAAACCGTTAGGTTTTTTTTCCCGTTGTTTTTCGTTTCGGCTTTGTTGATGGAGACGTGAGGACAGGTTTTTTGTAACGCCTTGCAACAGGATGTCATTTACTTTTTGAAAGAAAAAAAAACTTTTTTTTTAATACTTTCACTTTCAGCCTGGAACATGTTTCTCTTTAAAATTTCACTTCCTAAAAAAATAGAAATTTAAAATAATAACAGTAAAAAAATGGCTCACTATTACCTTCCGTGAAATACAAGTTTCATCAATAACTCAAAAGACTACATACGGCTCACCACCAAGATTCATATCATAATGAACCTTTAACTTTAAGTGCAGATCATCTCAAAGTAGCGCCACTGGCTCCTAGCACTGGATGAAATCAACTTTTGTGGGTGAAATACACATTTTAAAGTGCAGTTAAAATAATTTGATCAAACAATTAAAATAAAAAAAAATAAAAAAGAACTTCGCTAGTCGGCTTGAAAATATGAGAAACGCAGACTTAAGTTGATAGACCAGGACACCTCTTCCTTGGATGGCAGTCGCCTTTTAACCCTATCTCAAGACCCGAGTACATTGGAAACCCAAAACTGCCCCGAATGGTTTCAAGTGTGTATGCCTTGTTGGATGGTGTGGATGCCTTGTTGGATGTTGTGGATGCCTTGTTGGATGGTGTGGATGCCTTGTTGGATGGTGTGGATGCCTTGTTGGATGGTCAACCTCAACTCGGCCATCGTTGACGCGCCTCCGGATCAATAAACAAAAATCGTGTATAAGCAGCGCACACACAAACCAAAGCACGGCTATCTCACCATCTTCACTGTTGAGCTATTTCGAGGTATTCCTCCTACAGGACGAAGGTGATTCATATCTTCGAATAAACCTTGCCGCCCGCACCCCGTCCCCCCTTTTTTTCTTCTCTTTTTCTTCTAAACACGTTTAGTGTGTTTCTTGCTCTTGGTCCGTCCCAGCTCAGGCGATAAAAGTCCCTGTTTTTAGTGGATGGATAAAAATTGATCGCGGGGATTTCCTCAAGGGATACGCTTATTTTGTTGTTGTCACGTGTCGTGCCAATGGCTTCTTGTGGGAGGGGGAGTCCCCCCACTCGCGGGCCAGAAATTAACTAGTATGAAAAACATGTAGGCCAACTACCTGTATAAACCTGTACCATGGGCGTATCTCCAGTTTTACGCCTCCTCTCCCCGAATAACCTTTCTTAGTTGATGCTATATCCAAACGTCTGGAAAACTAACGCTAACTATTCGTTTGGTTACTTGTACGTTTGTATGGGGCACTTAACCATGGTACCTGCTATCATGAAGACATAAATGTACAAAGACATAATTGGGGATTGGTACAAATGTCATTTTATATACGGCTTAAACTTGAATATTGATCAGTAATATTACAGTATCTTTGTCTACAGAGGCGAGTTATCTGTGCTATTGTTTTCAGGGATGCCGCTTTTGTTAATATGAAGATCTTGTGGGTAATTGAACAAAACACGCCATCTGATGCCATTTCGTCGGAAACATCAAATTCTGTCTCATCTCATTCCTACAAATCCCAGCCGCACATACAAAGAAATGTAAAGAAGGGCTGTTTGATGGAACCGCCAACTACAACAGACCAAAAGATTTCTAATGTATATTCATTGCCCGTGGTATATACATTTTGAAACTAATGCACATTTTTTAAAGATTAATTTTTATTGAGTGGCACATTTAAAGGAGTTAAACCCGCGCATAATTTGCATGGTGAATGGCGTTACTATATAGTCATGGTTGATGCGATTATGCTTGTGCGTGTGTGATAAGTTTGTTGTTGATGCATCTAGTACGAATTCATATCACCAAAATCACCACCAAAAGTGATATTCAAATCACATGTTCAGCCAGACCCCACGTGTTCATGCAGCCACCAGGGCCATTTAACGAAGAAAAAATTGTACCAGAAAAAAAAGGCTTTTGAAACGGCCCAAAACGACTTGCAAAGTCTACAAACAGGCAGCGCGGTAGGAAAACAAGACAGCTGTTTTCCCTTTGCGATAAGAGAACGGTGTCAACCAATTCATGACAAACATGTCACTTATCCCATCCAACGACATGTAGACCGGGGTGGGGGTCGGGGGTCTTCCAATGTTCTGGCTGGAAGCCCAACAGGTTATTTGCAGGGACACATGCACAAGAGCCTCACGGCTGGATTGCATGCAAGCAGCTGGCAGCTCCCATCAGGGCCGGTGCAGGACGTGTCCGTCGACTGTCCGTGTCTCACCGCCGGGCCAATGATGTGAGGCTGGACAATTTTATTATAAGAGTCCAAGTGGAGTGTGCACTATCCGGGAGTGGGGCTCAATTTATCTTCTCCGTCTCAAGTAACCACTGTTATCCTAGACAGTGGTTCACACTTTTCTTATAAAATTGGCATTGTTTGAGGTGGACACATTTCCTCGGATATGTTAGGCAAAAGTTTAATGCTAAACCGCAAAAATAATTTTTGTTAAAATTCACAACGTTTACAGCTTTAATTACATTGAAATCAGGGCATTAAATGTGTTGGCGGGAACATTAAAATGTATAAAGTCGGTAGTTTTTCCAAATATCGTGCATAAAATGGGTCACTCTGCTTCTACATCAATGTGCAAGGGCGTCTTCACGTCAGAAAAAGAGAACTTGCTTTCAATCTGGGGGTAGGGGTATATACAATCTTTTCGCCTGCTTTTTAAATTGTTCCTGGTAGGTTTATAATGGGAAAGAAAATAATACAGAGAGTGCGAAATTTCTTGTCATGTGGCCATCTCAAAACATTACAACTTACTCTTAACTAAAGCAGGGAGTTTTTGTCTCAAAGAATGTTCTGTTTGTTTCATTGTGTCTCATCAGTACCTTAACCTGAGCCTAGATGTCTCCAAGTTTTCATAGTCTTCCATTTGTCAGCGTCTGAACGTTCCTAGCTGTGCCCATGCTACCATATACCATGATGGTCACCTTTATAGTGCATTTTTCAATGCTTATTCTAGCTTGCTGAACGCGCTATGATGTTGATGGTGAGTTTCTTTAACGTCGTTGCATTATCTCAAGGACTTGGGAAGACTATTCCACTACCTATGCGCTATTGTTTTAAAGAGCGCACTTTGAGGGACTTCTTTCCTAGTCCATCCACACTGGGATCTTTCAGAAGGGACTAAAGAGTTGCACAGCCCATTTCAAAAAACATGTTACAGTTATCAACATTTGTTGGAAATAACGAAATTTGCATTTAGATATCAGGGCTGTTTCAAAGAGGATTCCACTTTAAATTTTAAAAAAATAAATCTTTTCTTAAATTGTAAACGGCAAAGTTCTTCCAGGATGCAACACTTTAGCTATTAGTTCATTCAGCACGGAAACGTTTTTCTCTTATCCAAAGAGTAATGGCGACAGCTGAGGCAATGGATTTTTTTTTAAAGAACATAATATAAGAACGGAAATAGCACACATTTATTTGAAATCCTAAAAATAACGGAAAAGACAGAGATGTGTCTTCACTTGTATACTTTGTGAACAAATTCAGACGTAGTAAGAGTATTTAGTTCAGAATCTGTTATTACTGTTACTCCAGTCCAAACATGGTAAGTTTCAAAAAATATATATATATTTGACTTTTATATTGTCGATGGTAATTTAAAATGCAACATAACAACTGTAAAACCTGCTCAATTCATGTAATTTAAGAACCGCTTTCATTTTGTGCCCTTTTGCCTCCGCGTGTGGAAATTTTTTTCCTAGATAACAATACGGGACAGACAGTGGGTACTCCACCCATTTGGTCCCTGTGTGACGCCAATTACGCCAGAGCGCACTGAGGCTCCCGGTGCAACACACGGCAGAGTTCGTGAGAACATACCAGAGAATTTGGGGGGGGGGGTGGCTTTTGAAGATGGCCTACCCTCCCCGCCAGTCTGTGAGCAGAGCAGCAGTAGTAGAGGCCTGGGGCTTTCTCTGGCATTGTCCCTCTGTGCCCTGGTTAGTTTTCCTCCTCTACACTGTAGTAATCTATGTCAGGATATCGGATCTTTTCTTGTCACATAACGGAAACCAGGTGGTGGACGAGGGCGGGTGAGGAGGGGAGAAAAGGGATAGGATGAGACCGGGGGGGGGGGGGCGAAAGTTAGGTTCAAAGGGAGAGAAGGCGGGGCGGGAAATGGTCTGAAATAACGAAAGGGCGGGAATTATACGAATGATGAATAAGGGAGAGAAAACGAACCTTGCGGGCTGAAAGTGAAGGAAAGATAAATATAGTATGCTTGTGTATATGCATGTGTGTACTTGACTCATCACCTACTTTTAATACGAATACACTGACTATCAAAAATATAATATATACACTTCAAAAACTTTAATGTCGTTACCAAGGACAGCGTGTGCCCGATGAGAATAAATTATTCATTTCTGACGGACTTGAAAGGACCGAGCGTCGAGAGCTGTATCTCAGGAGGCGATGATGTATAAGGTTGGAGAAGCTTGTATTTGTATGGGGATGGATAAGTCTGTTAGTGCATCCAGCCAGCCACGCCCGCAAGGTAATTTAGAGAGTACGAATCCACGGGCTATCAAACACGTGATACAGGGCCGGCTTTAGGCATAGGCAAACTAGGCAGCCGCCTTGGGCCTCCGAATAATCTCAACATTAGTGGGGGCCTCGCACTAGAATATTTCCACATTTATTATTTTATTTTTCTATTACATTTAGGGCCACAAAATTCAAATCGCCTAGGGCCCCCAATTCCCTAAGGCCGGCCCTGCGTGATAGGTCGTGGTGGCTCGAACGGCCATCCCGAGAAAGAAGCCGGGATGAATCAGAACATCTCTAACAACAGCCTCTGGAGTGACCAACAAACATCTCACTCTACTGGACTTGCCATTTCGCATTACGTAATGCCACAATTTTAAAAAAAAATTCTCTCAGCCGTATCCCTTAAGCAGCCCCCCATCTCTCTCTCTCTCTCTCTCTCTCTCTCCTTTAATTAAACTAATCATATTTCCTCATTAATTTTTGTGTTGCCTGTTAAACATACAATACAAACCATCGAGGATCCTTCATCGGGTGGAGAACCGCTGATTTCGGTATCCAATACTATTTTCTCTTCCATAGAGATGAGCCGTGTGATTTTGGGAGGAGGGTGAAGACTAATATGCTACGAAACGATAGTGGGTTTATTGGGAGAAGACGTCTTGCAGTTGTGTTGCCAGGTCGCTCACGAGAGAAGAGGGTCGTGATCTAGACTAGAATGGCTAACATGCTAATGCAAATAATAGTGGGGGGGGGGGGGGACGGCGGATGGCGGGAGACAAGATATGTTGTATTTGGGTTGCCAGTAGAGGGGCAATAGAAAGGGGAGGGAGTGGTTGAGATGAAAGATCTTGGATCGGCGAGGCCAGAAATATTCTAGAAGTGCAAGGTAAGGAGAGGGGGGTAAAAGTAGGGGTAGAGTACACAATACACGTACACACATGGCATGTAACATGCGGTAAGTACCTGCATTTCCAGACCGTTAAGTGTATACGATGAGTGCATGCATCTCATACACGTATGGAAGGTGCAGGTACTGTGTACGCATTTGTTGAGTGTACGCCTCTAGTCCAAGCACACACACACAACTCACTACACGCCTCATGAAAACCCCGGCAGCGGCTTTTATATTGTTGACAAAGGCAGAACTAACGGCCGGTTGAACTTTGGTGCCCAGCCCCTAGTGTTCCACGTGTCAAATGTTCTGAAACTATATATCACGGTGGCTTCGGTACTGAACTAACAATAGTAGCAAAGGCTGCCTGTGATCAGTCTAAATGAAATGACACGTTGCAAATATATATATATATATATAAACTAGAGTTACACTTAAACCTCAGAGTCACAACTAGCCTCACTGTTAGATAACGCCTCCCTGGCTTATCTAGCTTCATTGTTACAACTAGGGACCAAGCGGGTAGACATTTTCTACCGGGTACCAAATTCGAATAGTTAGATCTACAATTTGCCGGATCAGTGTACAAACCGAACACTAGGGATGTTTATAACGAAAATCGGAAATCCGATATAATTTCGGTTTTTAAAACGATTAGCGGTTGCTTTATTTCGCAAAACCACAACCGCCTTGTATTTAGCTTTCACGTTTTCTACCAATAAAATTTAATTTCAGCATTCAATTTGGTTTCATAAAAAAATAATAATTAGAAAGTGGCATGCTTTGGTGCATACAATTGTGCAGCTTTAGCAATGAAGCACAACCAGGTCTTCAATCCTGAATCATCAACATTAGTAAATATCGCGGCGTGGCGCTAGTCTATAGAAGTAAACACGAAATTGTCGCAGAAAATTAGTTTATGAACTTATATCTTTATAATTTAAAATAATTTCTATAGTTAAGCTACATTTTTTGATATTTAAATAATTTTTAAGTATACTAATCTTGATAATTATCGTATTCCAAATTTTGTATTTTTTAAATTAGATATTTGGATTTTTGCGTGGGCATTATTTGCCTAGACGAATAGTTCCGAAAAACTCGATATCCGGCCGGGGCGAATGTCCGGAGCGATTTCCTGTTGGTCCGCATTTACAACTAGTCTCATTGCTAACCTGGCATATCTAGCCTCATTAGCCCACGGGTCAGGGGTCGACAAAAACTAGTCTTTTTACCTTCATATTATTCCTCAAACCCCGAAACAATTATGAAGACCAGTATTAACTTCAAAATTAATATTCACTGGTAATGCTTTTCTAACCAAATTATCAATTTTATTTTTAAAAATTGTAATAGGAAGGGGGCGGTTGGTGGATGTTACACGTGTCACTATTAAACAACACAAATACATACAAAATAGCTGTATTAACAGTATTTACTAAATGAACCATCGACCACACAGAGAACCACCATGTCTTAACACCGAGTATAGCGCTACAATATCCCCCTATTTAATTTGAAAATCCGAAAACCCATTAGTCCATAGCCACACATAATCAGCCACCATTAACTACAATCTGCTGCGACCAACCACCATAACTAAATCAACCCTCTACAGCCTCACTCAATAGTCCATCAATAACCACACTAGACGCGCCATTAATTACTACATGTACATTACATCAGACATCAACTAATTACTACATGTACTTTACATCAGCCATCAACATACACTCTACCTCAACCACCGCAAACCACACCACAGCAGCCATCAGCAACATCACGACAGCAGCTATCAACAGCCACAGCAAAGCAGCTACCAACAACCACACGACAGCAGCTACCAACAACCACACTACTCATCGGTAACCCCACTACGGACTACCGCTGCCACAGAGCCACATTTCATTAATTCCCCCCCCCCCCCCCCCCCATCACAACAGCCATAATGAGACAAACCACAACTGTCGGCATCAGGTATCAGAACGCCCTCCTCAGCAACAGGTCACAACAGTCGCACACTAGGCACGTCCTGCCTGCCCGGTAGCACTGACCTTTCAACCCTGGCCTCGAAACCAAAAAAGTAAAAAGAGGTCAAGCGTGAGAACCTCCGTTCGCCCTCATGTCGGCATCTGGCGCGACATGTCCCCCCCCCTCACCAACTACCAATTAAACTCACTCGCCACTAAGGCCGATAGTCTTGTGTTCAATGGGCCCCTCTGTCCAGCCGGTCCGAGCGATCTGATAAGCGGCTGTTGCCACCGCGAGTTGAAGGAGGTTAGGGGGCAAAAGGGATGTCTCTAACAGGTTTGCTGCGAGTGGTAGCGAATGTTCTGAGAATGTGCATTATTTATTACTCTTCGGTTCGTTAGGTGTTGAAAATAAAACAAACCTGTCATTAACACCCTTTAAAAACAAATGGATGACCTCATCGCGTGCGAAAACGAAACTGACCAGTCGCAAAGGGCTCAGAAACTGACTGCCTTCGGACCCGACCTTGTATAACGATGACTCTGTCCAAGTTATAGTGATATTGGGACAAAACTGACTAGATATACTTTGTTTAAAGCAACCTGCGCTGTATTATAATAGATCAGGGGTTTGGAAACTTTTTGTCAAAGAGAGCCATAACACCACATATCTGGAAAAGTAATTCTGTGAGAGCCATACATTATATTTAAAACTGAAAATTTAAGTAAATGTGTGCATTTTGAGTAATTTCAACACTAAAAGTGCAATAATTATGTTTCTGAATTAGTTCAAATAACACTGCTATGCTGCCTTTTTATATGCAATTAATGTGTAGATCAAATGAGTCTGAATAAACACTTTTAAAAAAATTATGAGAGCCAGATGTAGCCATCAATAGAGCCACATTTGGTTCGCGAGTCATGGTTTCCCGACCCCTTCCATAGATGATGTGTCTAAAATTGTGTTGTATGTTAAGAAAATCGTAATTTTGTTTCATAGATTATTTGTGTTGAAGTGTGCAACTAACTAGAATATATTCCGGAGTGATACTCAACGATTGTATTTTTTAAAGTTTTTTTTTTAAATGTTACGCTTGTTAATACGCCACGGGGTTATACGAATTGATGTTGATATTCCTTTGGACGAAACAGCTTTTAACATACATTTGACAACGGTGGTAATGAGTTTTAACTTATGAACTTTGTGGACAATCCTAATTGTAATTTGGCACGCAAATCGCTGCAGGAAATAGTGTGTTTTAGCCCATGGGGCTCAGGAATGGTTTGTATAGTTAAAACATACCAATCAAAATCAAGGTGTTTACGGCTCTTGTTTTTTATTTCAGATTGTTTGCCTAGGAGTGTGCAAACAAGTCATCGAATTCCTATTTTTTCGCGTGCGTGAACTTGGTGTTTGCAGTTTAATAGAGCGCAGAATCCACATTTGCATACACTATCCGCGACCATTTAAAGGCGGCCTTTTGAAGTTCAGTCAATGCATATCTATCAAAAAATAAAACTACATCAGAGAGATGAGTGTTGTATTGGAAAGTTGAACCACTGCGTCCTCGTGCATTCTTTTTTGTGGTTGTGATTCAGTTATGGGGGGTGGGGGATGCTTGAGAGAAAACGGAACAAAGTTAACAACAAAAGACTCTTACGGGGTATTGTGGGGGTGGGGAGCCTCGTTTGAACTAGGCTGTTGGTCGAGGCTCTTGGGCAGCCGAATGTGCATTAGAATAAAAGCTGTGGGTTTGATGGAGGGAGAGGGGAGGCGTTTAAACTACGCTGTTGTTTGCTGTGGCTCTTTAGGCAGGCGAATGTGCAATATCACAAGAATAAATGTTTTGGCCTGGTTGCTTCCTTACTCTTCTTGGCTCTAGCCAAAATTGAAATGCTCGTTACAGCTTATTATTATTATTCATGTCAGGGCACATGAGAGCTGTTTTTCTAGATTCTCATATTCGGCTTGGGGGGAAAAATTATATCTTTGACACATTTTACAGTGTATGTAAAAATAATATTTACAAATATCATCTTTAAAAAAATAAATATATCTCTGGTTTTATAGCACATGATCATTCTTACCCAGAAGGCATCCAGACTTGGGAAAAGCACCATGTTCGGAGCATGCGTGTAGCCAGTAATTTCGCCTTCTAAACGCCCTGTCACAAACGTGTTAATTTGCAAGCTGACAGAATACGGACCGATCAATAGAGGCCCTTGATGACGTCATGATTTATTTCCATTCTCCATAAGGGCATCTTCCCATTGATTTTTAAAATTTTTATTATTAATGTTTTTTGGTGCTGTTTTTTTTACCGAACTTTTTTTTTTCACCGCCGTTTCCTTATCCACTCGCGCCATTCTCTCAGTCTCGACCCTCATAACTAGTCATGAATGACGTGTCGAGATCCTATTGGAGACTAGATCAATAGCACTGCGATAAAATCGTTGGACTAAGCTTCAGAGAGCTCGGACCTGTCAACCTTCTGAACCGTCTGGGATCACGCAAACTGTAAGGTGGGTCCAGGGAGTGGGACATGTCCTTCATGGGATCTCACACCTGCGAACATACTAGTCGGTGGGTCCAGGGAGTGGGACATGTCCTTCGTGGGATCTCGCACCTGTGAACATACAAGTCAGTGGGTCCATGGAATGGGACATGTCCTTCATGGGATCTCACACCTGTGAACATACAAGTCGGTGGGTCCAGGGAGTGGGACATGTCCTTCATGGGATCTCACATACAAGTCGGTGGGTCCAGGGAGTGGGACATGTCCTTCATGGGATCTCACACCCGTAAACATACAAGTCGGTGTGTCCAGGGAGTGGGACATGTCCTTCATGGGATCTCACACCCATAAACATAGAAGTCGGTGTTTAGAACGCCCCTTGGTATCTTGTGCACACTGCATATGTAAGAACAGCGGCACTTGTCAAATATTGTCATGCAGGTTACTGGGTATACAAAGGGGCAGTTTGCCATGGCTGTCCAGTTTTGCGATGGCCGTTAAGTTTAAAACGAAAGAAAGAAAAAAGTTCTTTTAAGATGAATGAGTTTGTTGTAAATTTAGCGGCCATTAGCTTACCAGCACGTTACAGTGAGGCTTGCCCATCTGTTACAGTGAGGCTTGCCAACTCGTTACAGTGAGGCTTGCCCATCCCGTTACATTGAGGCTTGCCCATCCCGTTACATTGAGGCTTGCCCATCCCGTTACAGTGAGGCTTGCCAGCCCGTTACAGTGAGGCTTGCCCGTCCGTTACAGTGAGGCTTGCCAACTCGTTACAGTGAGGCACGCCAGCCCGTTAGAGTGGGGCTTACATGTTCAGTGTATTGAGCCATTCCTGTGCGTTTGTCCGTTGTGTCTTGAATGTCTAGGGGTATCAGCTTAATCGAGAACTCCTGCAGACTTCATTACAATGGTATAATGCATATGGGGCGTAAAATGACAGTAAAGAACAATTAATTTAATTGTAATTGTAGTCTGCTTGAGTTGTATTTTTGTGTTTGATTTTAGAATATTATAAAACTCATTAACTTCATGCGTGACATCTCCCAGTCATAACTTGAACACACGACGAGAGCCGATTCATGAATTGTCCCTATGTTCAGAGGCGTCCCTTTTGTCTCCGGTACAAGAACTAGAAGCTACATCAAGGGCTCGCAATTCTACATAATTAAACATTAAACAAATCTGTGCTACAAGGCTGGAAGCTAAAGTGAAATAGTACTTGAATGATTGTCAAGATTTATTGACATGCAATATCTGGGGAAAAATTGGGGGATGGCATTTTTGGAATCTTGACGTCATAATTTCGGAATAGCAATTTTATAACATCATTTTTTAAATGGCCGTAATTTCTTCATTGAGTTTTCCTTTTTTTTCCCCTGCAACACTTAACCTGGGTTTATTTGTGACTGTCTTTGTCAGAATACTGAGCGGAATTTTCCCAATACTTAATGAAACAAATTTTTATGTTATAACTTTACATATTGTGACAACTTTTAACCAATGTTCCTTTAAGCTGCGCGGTTACGCGACCGCGCATAGATCTGATAAGCGCCACGCATCAGTTTATAATTGTCGTGCAGCAAATTTACTAAAATATCGCACAAAGAATGGATCCCGTGCAACTTTGCTCTCGTGGTTGTTGTTTTTTTTTCCCTCTGCACAGTGACAAACGAACCTTAGAGGGAGCATTGCTTTTAACTGAAACGAAATATGCAAGGCAAAAAAATAATAATAGTTTTATGTTCTCAAACTTTATGTCGCTCGCGCTTCTACCAATATTTAAAATATATTAATATATACTAAGAGATAAGCATCGTCATCTTGTATTTGTGAGTTCGCGGTGTTTTATTGTAAGAGTGTCCATGTGCAGCAATGGGGTCCCTGAGACGTGCTGGAGTCGCCAACGTCTGGGTGTTGGTGTTGGCAAATAAACAATCGTGTGTCTTCACTCACTGCCTCACAAATAGCGCACTAAATAGTGTACTGTGACGTCATGCCATGGCTTTACTAGCGCCATTGTTGTACCACTGGGGCAACCACCCCTCCCTAACCCACTTCTAACGTCGCTGACTGGTATCTTTTTTAAAAAAAATATTGTTGCTTATACTTATAACATCAATCATGAATATTTTATTTCCCTTACATTTACATGTTTATGTTTGTATTGTACTACCCTTCTACGCGCATACACTTTAAAAAACATCCTCGTTTGGCTCACCACCATGGATTTGGGGGGGGGGG
>MUZC01000492.1:416822-467108 GCA_002072015.1 Radix auricularia
GGGGGGGGGGAGTCTTCATTGAGAGCGTGGTTTACTCGTCGCAAAAACCAGCCGGCTAAACTTTGTATATAAATAAAACTGGAGCACGCGATGTAACAGACAATATTTTGTAACGTTTTCATGGCCAGCAGGCCACAGCTGACAGTGTTTACAGGCCTGAGCCGGCCTCTCAGTGGTTCTAGCACCAATCCCTCGTGTGGGGCTCACGAGAGATGAAAAAAACACTATTTGATTTAATATAAACTGGACTATCCTGTCCTCGTTATATGGAGGAACAGAAATTAAATTACCTGGGACTGCGTCACTACTGCACGTACTTGCAAACACAAAATGTTAAGTTTGGTGTAATTGTATCCTGTACATGTTCAATCTTTTTTTTTCCATATACATTTTATGTCATAGCTTAATATCGTGAACATTATTTAAATTTATAGACACTTCCGTATATTTTTTTTAAAAATCCATGTTAATTAAATACCAGAATGTGGGAAATGGTCAAATAACAACGCGGGTTTCCACTCATTTTATGGGGGCAAAAGTAATTTAAGCACGCTCTCTACATTATTGGCCCATCTTACTCTTGTCTCTTCTAGCGCAACGTGCACGTTTTTATGAATAAATTATTGGTTTGGGTTTCATATTGCATGTGATACTAGTTATACTTACCGTGCTGTGTGTGGCGCATGCCGACCCCCCCCCCCAAATCAACCCAACGTGAGGTCAGCCAAACCCGAGACGTACTTGGTCGTTAAATGTCTTACACTCCCATGTCACGGGGACACGGCCCTCAAGACTGCCCCTTGAAGATAGTGGGGAAGGGTGGGGAGAGGGCTCGTCCCGGACTTTGGGACCAGATACACAATTCCGAATGTGGTGTTAATTCTATTTCATTTTCATATACATTTCTGCGTCTTGAATAAAATGATGAAGCATCCATCTACATTACATGGTTGTTGTTTTTTAAAGGGTAAAATTTGAACAAAGTAGATGAATAACATGTAAACTGTAAACATGTATAGGTGAGCTTGACAAGACGTCACAGAACAGCGAACGTTTCGTCAGACACGCTTCTTCAACGAACAAATAGTACACAAACACATAACACGAATATAAAGAATTAAAAACTTAGATGTGGTGAAATCATTTTTAGGTATTAGGCTAAAGTTACCCAGAAAATTGTAATTGGAAGTACAAAATGTTCTTACAGCTTCCGTGAGGTTAAAATACTTCACCCAGTTTTAAGGAGTGTCAGTCAGTCAGGCTGTCGTCATCTGTTTCCGCCTAAAAGTTTTCACCGCCCTTCTTTTAATATTAATAGTTTTGCTTTTTTGTTACTTTATCTTTAAAATATGTAGAAAGTTTATTGCAGTTATGTCCATGAAAATCCTCATATCAGACAAAAATAATTTTATTTACACTATAATTTTGAGAACCACTTTAATTTGTATGATTTCCCAATGGGTTCTCGTTAACTAAATAGACTATGATAAATAGTCCTGCTAATGTTTAGAGTTTAGATTTCAATTTGAAAAAAAAAATATATAAAACTGCAATACAGTATATCAATAAAGTATTATTTAATAATACGTAAAACTATGATCTTAACAAAAGCCATTATAGAAAGAAGTCAACAAGAACGCCTGTTGTTAATAATTGGCTATGCACCCCCCTCAGTTCTATTATTTTCTCCGGGACGATCCACCTCTGGTGTGTTATTGGCTCTACTTTCAGTACTACTTGCCTCCACTATCACGGCTGTTTGCTGAAGTAGGAGCGGCGCACAGAAGGGGAGGAATGTGTGCAGGGTGGGGGAGAGTAGGGTGGCGCTGGTGGGGATAGACAGAAGGTATAACAGAGACCGTTGCCTGCAGCAGCTCGGAGCCACGGCTTCATCTCAAGGGCTACATTGATCCGCTAGTTGGTGAGCCTGCATGTGAGGACACATGGAAGGCATGGGCGTCTCGCGGGAGGGTGGGCTCGCGTGTGTGAATGAAGAGAGAGAGACGGGACAGAGGAACCGTTGGCCATGATATTGCATGGACAAAGAAGACAGAAAACACAATTTTGTCAGTGTTCATCTGATATATTAATATAACTTCAAAAGTGTCTTTCACCAACCCAACCCCAGGCACCCCATCACCCCACCTCACATCCTGTCTCCCCGCACACCATTTTAAAAAGAAAGCATCCACGGGAGATAGAGAGAAGGAATGAATAGCCAGATAAAATGAAGGAAATGGAAGTCCGAAGTTAACCGTAAACTAAACGGAAGCAGTAAAGTAAGTAAGGTCTACATGGTTATGAAAGAGGGGGTTCTTGAAGGGGAGTATATAGAATTAAGAAGATATTTTGATATTGAGTTTAGTAAATAAGCCTCCTTATAAAGCAGTCCGTTGACCACCGATTATTGGAGGGAAGGGAGTTGTTGGGTTGTGTTGGGGATTAATTTATACATGGCCAGAGGCTGCATATTCAGTGCAGAGGAGAAGGGTGTATGATGGTGAAGTTGGTGTGGAAGGTCGGTGGATGTGGTTTGGGGGGGGGGGTTGTTTGGTTAAGGTTAGGGAATGTTCGAAATGGCACGTTGTCCGAGTCTTAACTGGTACAGAAGTGTTTTATGTACGATATAGAATATAGATTGTGTTCGTTTTTCTGCTCTGACTTGTATATCTGTATTAATATCAATTTACGACGTTGGAGTCAGCTCAGTCCGAGGTCAAGAGACCCATGTTAGTTACAATGTAACTATGTAGCGCAATGCAAGCATGGAAACTAGGTTAGATTACATAAATATAAGTGTGGGACTATGGCTGTTACATTTTCATGAAGCATATTGCAGGCACGGAAACTGGGTTAGATTACATAATAGATATATGTGGGACTGTGGCTGTTACATTTTCATGGCGCATATTGCAAGCACGGAAACTGGGTTAGATTACATAATAGATATATTTGTGAGACTATGGCTGTTACATTTTCATGGCGCATATTGCAAGCACGGAAACTGGGTTAGATTACATAATAGATATATGTGGGACTGTGGCTGTTACATTTTCATGGAGCATATTGCAAGGATTGTAAACAAAGATAAATAATGTGTGTGGAGTTTTGGGGTTAGATTACAATGTGGGTAATTCGGACTCAGACTATGCTTTATATATCATGTTGAATGGATTTGGGGTGAATGTGTAAAGACTTAGCTAGAATTTGTGGCCCCACAGGACACGATTCACCGCCCCCTACCTCAACCTAATTATTTTCATCAGAGACAAAATTACACAAAACCTCATTTTGGGTATCCCTGTTTGTCTTGCGCTTGGGGTCATCTGTCCCCCATATGACCCCTTTCATTTACACATCTATTAGTGTAAGTTAATATTGAAACCGAAATGTGTGGGGCGATGTCGGGATATGGAGTTAGAATGGGGGAAAAAAGGGATCGTTTGGTTGTACAGAAAGTTTTGAGCATGTAAGTAGTCAGTGACGTTACCGTGTGAGAGTCCCCGTGTGAACAGTCAAGTAATGATGGAGGTGCTAGTTCGGATTTGGGGGAGGGGGTGAAAGGGGGTGGATAGTTGGCTTTGTGGGAGGGGGGAGTGTTGGCCAGGGTAATTTGATGTGGACATGGATAAAATATTAATGCCAGGGGCAGGGGACAGGGAGTGAAGGAGTTAAAGCTTATGGGGGGGGGGCTGACTTGTGGGTAGGGGGTGACAGGGTGGGGGGTTCGGTTTACCTGCTTTTAAATTTTACCATTCATCCATAAATATTTCTTTGCGGACATTTTTTTTTTACAGAAATGTGTCGGCATTTTTAATGAGTTTGTTTTTAACAAGCGACACACGCATAAAATAACACACTAGGCAACAGTCCTGTTCGGTTAAGTAATTTAAAGGCAGTTAGTTACAAAGGATATGGGATTATTTGAATATTGTGTAAGTCTGATGGTGTCTTAATCAATTCCGGGGAACCCCTCGCCCCCCTTGCCTCCCCCATCCCAAAAAAAAAAGTTAAATGTGTTGAATTTGAAAATTATTTCTTTGCTTTGTTAATTTTATTTAATTGTGGAAAGAATGTTGTGGTAACACATTGGGCTGTGGGGTGGTTTTACGAGAAAAGAAAGAAAAAAGGGCATTGGTGGCCTGTGGGTTGGGGCTGATTGTGGTGGAAACACATGGTAACACGCGCGTGGTAGAGTAACTGAGTGGCCACAGCAGCGGACTTACTTGTAATTAACAAGTGCGGGTGGTGTGGCGGTGGCTGGTGGTCATCGTGGACCGACGCCCCCCAAAATGGCGACATGAAATGTAAACTGGGGGGGGGGGATGTGCGATGTCTCACCTATGCAAAAGGCTGTCTGTGACACTCACCAACATATGAAACTGTCCGTGACATTCACCAACATATGAAACTCCCTGTGTCACTCACCAACATATGAAACTGTCCGTGACACTCACAAACATATGAAACTGTCCGTGACACTCACCAACACACGAAAATTGTCCGTGTCACTCACCACCAACACACGAAACTTGTCCGTGTCACTCACCAACACACAAAACTTGTCCGTGTCACTCACCAACACACGAAACTTATCCGTGTCACTCACCAACACACGAAACTTGTCCGTGTCACTCACCAACACACTACATAAAAGAAAATGACTAATCCCAAAATGTACATAAATCAAGATTATACCCCTCCCCGCTTCAATGCGAAATACATTATTATTAAACCGCTTAACCTCTCCTCCCCCTCCCACCAACACATCCCCACATAACCTCCCACTCCTCACACCCTCCCACTCCACACACACCCTCCCACACACCCTTCGATCGTCTATCGATGAACCACACGGGCTTCATTGTAAGCTCTTTACAAAAGAGGAGAGAGAGAAAAAAAACTGGGAGCACACCAAGAGCTGGGCCTAGTAGAGAGGAAAAAAATAATCGAGGCATGACTTGAAGTGGAACGGATCTTCTGTGTTCATTTGAGTTGACTGTGTAGCCGAGAGGCCCAGACGGGATTGGCGCAGCCTTGCGGTTGTTGGGAATAAATATGAAACAGTGGCTGGCAAACCGTATCATTTTTGTGTGTAAAAACCCGATTTTGTTATTGTAACGTTATTTTTTTTTATTGAATATATTGTGTTGCGGAGGATCTTGTTTGGTGTTTTAGCTGTGCTACTGATTCGAACCGAGTGGATATACGTTACAATCCTCCAGTGGATATTTTAAGTGATAAACGAACACACTTCATTAACTACATACTATAGTGTTCGTGAGTCTGTGACTGTGAATAAATTATGTTTGTTTCATTAAGTAAGCCAGTATATAATATAGTATTATAGTTATTATAGTAACTAAAGCGGAAAAGCCTTTTGTTTTCGCCTAAATGGTTGGTACTACGTGACTTCACTGACTGACTAATGTCACTAATGAGATGTGAAAGTGGAGTCAAGTTAAGTTAAGGGTATTTTCTAGTTAAGTTCAGTGTTGTGGCTTGTGGACAACGTTTGAATGGAGCAAAGCTGTTTGCTCTACCTAAATTTCGAACGCTTTGATGAACGTTTAAAAAAAACTTCATGAGGAAAAGCCGAGCTGGCAAGGAGTACGTACAGTAGTACACTCACAATACTTGACAATACTCACATTGTAGGATATTATGCTGTCTGGTGATTTTGCACTAACTACTCGGGAATTTGATTTGGTAAGGATAATTTTAAGAAGTTAAGTTGCTTCTTTCATGTTAACCTATTAGTAATTACATGCGGAAGTATGAGTAAGAACTTAAAATAATTAAGCGTAAGTTACGCCGGCGTAAGGCTTTTTTTTTTAGTGTTGTACTTACGAAGGCATTATTAGCCGAAATGTCAACTCAATTGTAGTATTAGTTCATAATCATAAATAAAGCTCAAATTTATTGTCTTCGTCACTTCGTGCATAATTAGTTTGATTTGTGTATTTTGTATTTTATTTAGATCTAAAAGCTTCATGCAGTCCCATTCTTATTCTGTAACTGTGAGATTCTTATACTTATTGACATAAGTCATAAGTGTGATAAACTACTCAAACGAGCACGATTCTACAGTAGGAGTAGGATTGTTCAGTTGTTAGTAGTTATAACTATTACCTAATTTATGTAAACGATTGTATTTTTACCTTTAAGATTCAAGTCAAATATTGCATATATTATGATATATTATGAATGTGTGTATGCTTTCTTCTATGTCTATAGTGACTATAGTCAGCTCTAACATTAGATTAACATTGATACATTAGCTATTGCCATTAGTCATTAGTAATTAACTATAAGTCTACGTCATTCATATTGTGTTTATTATTCAAAGTTACATTACAATTACAGGCATATTAAATTATTATGAAATGTTTTTTGACATTGGCACATTTGATTATTTTAGAATAGTACGTTGACAACTTCATGTCATATTAAATCGATCTTTACTCATTATTGAACGGAATTTGGGGGGGGGGGGTCCAATTTCATAAGTTCAGATCGAATTCTCTCTTTAGATTAGATGTTTGCCCGTGTAAAATCTGCTATTTATTATGTGTTTAAAATCCATACTACAAACCTTTCGACTTTATATTGGCATTGGCCTACCACAAACAACGATCTCTGTGCGGATATCTATGGATTTTTGTTTGCTGGTTCTGTGAACTCTAGTGTGCGTCAGCTGTATAGGTAGTGATTTAGGCCAACGTGAAGTTAACGGTTACTGTTAAACACTAAAAGCGAAGGGGAAAGTCTCTGGCTCTCTGCACAGATTATTTGAAATTAGTGATTGTTAAGCTCTACAAACATGGGGCTGTGTTAATATAAATAAAATATATATGTTTTTTTAAAAGCTTTTTATGTTCATTATTTTTAAAATAAAAATTAAAACGTTTGTTGTTCATTTCCTTAAAACCAACACGGGCTAACAGGATGTTTGAGATAAGCACTGTCACAATTATTGTTATTAGGGCTGGGCGATTGGGGAAATTCCCAAACATTTAGCAATTATTATTAAATGTAAGCTCACATTTCGTGGCATGAGCACAGCCAGTAACCGTTTTTCTTGTTCATTTCAGATCATTATTATCAGAGGCACTTAGGTGGTGGTAGGGTGGGGAGGGTGCGCTGAGCGTTTTGGGGGAAAAGCAGGTTAAGTTGTTGATAATATTAGAATAATACATAGAGCATGATAGGGTTTGTGATATAATTAAGGATATTTGTGTTTGATAGACATGCGTTATCAGGCCCAGGATACTTGTATTTGATAGACACACTATATAATTTTAGGGCCTTAACGATTTTTTAAAAAATTGTTCTTTAGGGATGGTCATTTTTTTTCCTCAACGTCCTTCATTCTTGCCATCTGCGAGCTTTAAGTTAAACCTGGGCCTAACGACTACAGAGACCATTTAATTGATTGCTTACTTTGTGTTGCTGGTTGACTAAAATGGTTGTTTAGTAACGGCCCGGCAGCTGGGTTTATGGCCACCAGACTGTGTCAGTTATTATATCCACCACTCCACATGTCCACCACACTGTCAGTTATTATATCCACCACTCCACATGTCCACCACACTGTCAGTTGTTCACCACTCCACATGTCCACCACACTGTCAGTTATTATATCCACCACTCCACATGTCCACCACACTGTCAGTTGTTATATCCACCACCCCAAATGTCCACCACACTGTCAGCTGTTATATCCACCACCCCAAATGTCTACCACACTGTCAGTTGTTATATCCACCACCCCACATGTCCACCAGACTGTGTCAGTTATATCCACCACCCCACATGTCCACCACACTGTCAGCTGTTATATCCACCACCCCACATGTCCACCAGACTGTCAGTTATATCCACCACCCCACGTGTCCACCACACTGTCAGTTGTTATATCCACCACCCCACATGTCCACCAGACTGTGTCAGTTATATCCACCACCCCACATGTCCACCACACTGTCAATTATATCCACCACCCCCACATACACGCAGAGGAAAGTGGGAAATGAAATTATTTTTAAGAATTTTGATTTGTGTCCAAACACAAGAAAAACACGCGTCACCAATGCCTTTTTTCCTTCCTTTTCTTGTGTCTTTTAAGACACTTTTATACTATCTTTCCTATGTGATTTTTAATCATGTTTTACTTATTGAGGTAAGGGGCCGTCCATAAATGACGTCACGTACCTAGGGTGGAAGGGGGCCCCACATTTGTGACGAAAGGGGGGGGGGGTAAGATTGCGACGTCACCTCCAAACCACAACTTTAAATCATAATGCTACTTAAATATTCGTTTTCTTGCTATTTATTTTATGACGTCTAACATGGGTTCACACGTGTTACGATATTAGATTGCTTCCTTGAACTTCTTGAACTTAATACATACTAAAAATGACAAAGTGATTTGAAACATGCTTAGTACTATTGGAGGGGGGGTCTAAGTTTTTGTGAGACGAAATGTGACAAGGAGTGGAGAGTGGTTAAAAATCGGCCAAAATCGCGTGAGTCATTTATGGACGGCCCCTAATCTCAATGCCAAAGTACCTATTTAATTGTTAATATTTAAATTTGTTAGATATTGTCTTTGGATAATTTTTTTAAAACACCAAAAATATATTTTTTTAAAAAAAGGGAATTTTCTTAAAATTATGTTTATTTTGTTTGTTTAAAAAATCTTCCAATAATTGGCTTGACTTAAGTTCTGAAACACTTCCATTACACATGATTTGAACAGAGTTTGGAAGATCCGTAAACTCCCTTTCAAGCTTTTAGACAAAATGAAAAATATTTATGGATAGGACTTATGAAATTTTGTCTCTTTCTAAACTCTAATCTGTGTTGCCACTGCCTTAATCCCAAACGTGAGTTGGATCCCAAACCAAAGCCAAGACCAGCATACAATTATACCAGAGCCCCGGGTGGTTGAGACTCGTTAACCAAGAATGGTAACTCATTCAAGAAAAACAACTCTGAATTCAAACTTTGACTTTGAGATTGGGCACCTCCATTGGTGCAATGAACGTTTCGGTAATTCCTTCGATGCCGTTGGATTCATCCGCACACTTGGGTCACCCTGATGTGTAGAGGTCAGAGGTGGTGTGCTCTGTAAAGATTTTAGTTCGAGAGCAGTTCTTAGTCGTGTGGTGATTTCTTTAAGCTTAGTCAGCACCATCATTATACCGTGACTGACAGTTGCCAGAAAACAACGCTCCAATCATAATCGCCACTTTTGGGTGCTGAAAGATCAATGCATATTTTTATTTTAAAAATTAAGGCTAAGTTCTGTGCTTCGCACTGGGGTTTCAATAACATTCATGTTGCCTTCTGACTGTTCTAGTTTTTGTTACATGGCAGTCAGTCTTATCGTAGGTAAAACATTAACATACGTTTGGTCCCTCAGCCCAGTGCGTATAAACGGTGTTCAAATAGTGAACATAAATCCGGGCATTGCGTTTTTTGATCGAATCTAATTAACAGGAGGGCATCTACCGCAGTGGACGTTGACCCAATAAACTTCACCATTCCCCTTCCCCTTGATATAAGTGTTGTTCAGAGTCAGAAGGTATACGGTGTAGGGGAGCGTGCGTAGTTTAAGGACCCTCTGATGTTAAGTAATTGGCCGTATATCAGGCGATGTGCCCGTGTTCGGTGTACATTATGGTGGCTTATATACGTCACCGTCCTGAATGTTTATATTATAACTCTCAGTCAGGGGGAGACCACAGTCCCCCTTGTTGGCCTGAACTAACCAGGCCGTGGTTTAGCTTTTATCACTGTGTACACCCCACCCAACCCCCTTTTAACACACTGTCTGCCCATAGTTTTATTTTCTTTGACAGGAAAACTGCAGGGATTCTCAAGCGAACACATTGACTCTGCACTACAGCGTAGTGGATATGCACTTTTTTTTTCTGGGAATTTGTTTTCGTTTTGTTTTTTTCGTCCTTATCCGAGAGATATCTGGCCAAAAAGATGAGGCACAATAATACGAGAGTCGGTAGACACTAAGTATATGACTAACGAGCAGAAACGGTTGGGGTCGGTCAGTCAAACAAAAGCCAAGTGTCTGGCCTAAGCTGGAACTTTGAAACATCACGACTTGGGGCAGCGACAATTAGTGAGTGGCCCTGGCTCGAGCAGACTCAGTGATCTGTGACGTCACCACATTTTGTAGCTTGTTGTTCATGGCGTGTTCTTATGCCACGGTGCTGGAATTTCTCGGGAAGACGTAAGACTTTATTGGGGGGGGGGGGGCTGAAGACTTTCTAGGGGAGATCTGTGACTGTGACTTTCTTAGGGAGGCCGAAGAATTTCTCGGTGAGACGTAAGACATTCGGCAGGGGGGAGACCTGAAGAATTTCTCGGAGACCCAAGAGTCTTGTCATCCCAGCTGTTGACGCCATTCCATATATAGGTGGTGCCAATGATTTGGGGGGGGGAGAGACTTTGCTGTGGCAACTTGGTTTTAAATACCTTATATTAACTTCACCGTCTCCTCGTGTGCTCACGTCCGTCGGGCGGAAAAACAAAAGTAAAAAAAATTACCCACTTCCCGTGATGCTATCGATGTGAAATTTTGCGCATAGACTTGTTTCACCTAAAAATGCATTGTAACAAAATTTGAGATCGATCGAATGTACGTAATAAAATTAATGCACTTTTAGTTTATCTCTATGAAACTCTATGTCGCCGCCTGCTATAGTTCACCTCTACTTGTCGTTGGAGTTCAGTCCAGTCATCGCCCCCCCCCCTTTTTTTTTTCCCTCGTTTTACAGCAAGGGAAGTTCAGTCACGCTCAGTCTGTAAATGTTTGAACATAATCAAAACTTTTAGGTCTGTCTCATATATAAGGGATTTATAGTCAAAAACTTTGTTTTTACGGGTTGTTTAATTTCTGACTGTTGTCCGACTGTGTTTTCAGCTGTTGTTGGACAGATGAGGTCTCAACTGGTGATGGGCAGGGGGTGGTTGGGACGAATGTAATAAATCCTAATGAAACCGTTGGCCGGGTTCCCATGAGAAGGGGCGGCATAAAAGGGCGATGGCGTGTACTGATGGCTTGATTCATTAACACGACTGAACGCGACACACGTAGATTTCTATCACTTTCATCCACCCGACGATGATTTGGTTCAGTTCGTTCAAAACTTCAATTGAACACGTGTCTAGAACACCCTAGCAGCTGTTGTAAATATATAATTTTTGAATTGGTCACCGAGAAAATAAGGTTAAGTCAAGTAAATGCTATTACAACGTGTAGCAAGTACACACTTGTTTGTACATGTTTGTTTGAGATCAGCGTTTTCTTTTGTTTTTGAATGAGATTTTCGTCTACCGTTCCAACCTTCCATCGAGACCAATGGCGCTGGAAGGTAACCGGAGATTAATGGGCCCATCAATTGGGGTTGGGAGGTGACCAGAAAGTAATGGGCGCACCAGTTGGTGTTTGGAGGTGACCAGAAAGAAATGGGCGCACCAGTTTGTGTTGGGAGTTGGGCGCACCCAATGGTGTTGGGAGGTGATCTGTAATAAATGGGAGAACACTGTCGTTTGAGGGGGGGGGGGTTACCACATGCGACATTTCGTTCCCTTAAATGTGACGGGAGGTATGCATGAACTTGAACTAGCACAGAAAAAAGTGTGTGGGGGGGGGATATTTTGTTGATATTGTTGAAGCGCGTTTGGACTACGTTAACCAGAGCTACGCTCGTGTGTTCACTGTGACGTAGTTGCTTTCATCGTCAATCCCCAGCCCCCCCCCCATACCGGCAACCGTGAATCTTCAAATTATACTTCAAAGTCTAACCTTCACTCAAACTTAGTCTCACGAACTGTAACTCACCACGTCTCACTAATCATAGTTCATCGTGTTTCACCACCATTCCCATGTGTTTCACCATCATTCTCATATGTTAGACACAGTGAGTGAGCGCCATATTCAAACCAAGTGCCACTCTGTTCTACTACATGCGGCAAAAGTCCAACGGTTTCCTATATACGAACCCGAACTTTTCAAACTTTGCACACCGAATCTAATAACTTTGTCGCTATTTCTCGTCCTCAGCAACAGCACACGCCGCCGCACTCGCGACAGGGCTCCCACATCTTCCACCACGGCCACGCCTGACGAGCGCCGAGCTTTCCAGCCCCCGAACCCTCCACACCTGCATGTGGCCGCCAACCCTGCATTCCTGGCCAGACAGATCCACCCAGCCATGCTGTCCGCCCAGCACCCACCCTCAGTGCTAGAGCACCTAGAGCAGGTAGACACTTTGAAGTTACTGGTACTTAATGCTGACCAATTGACACAATGGTTTTATGTTTAGCACTGATGTAATGTCTAAATCAGTGCTTCTCAAACTTTTTGGTATGGCGACCAACCGGTAGGAATTTTTCCATTGCACCAGGGACCGGTGCCCTGTACTGGCGTGGTAGGGAAATGTAATTTATTTTATTTTATTTATTTAATTTCATGTGCTCATTGCCGCAAAATTGACATATCATATACAATTAGTATTAATGATGAAAATGGAGGATTATAATTAGATTTTTCGGTCCTTTCTTGATAACTTCTGCACAGAGAGGTTTCTGCTCCGCTGGCCACCATTTTGAAAAGCACTGGTCTAAATGACCTATGACAACAGCAAGAATTACTACTGACTAAAAACATGAAATGTGACTTGCTAGAAAACTAAAGACATGAAATGTGACTTGGAAGAAAACTTAAGACATGAAATGTGACTTGGAAGAAAACTTAAGACATGAAATGTGACTTGGAAGAAAACTTAAGACATGAAATGTGACTTGGAAGTAAACTTAAGACATGAAATGTGACTTGCTAGAAAACTTAAGACATGAAATGTGACTTGCTAGAAAACTTAAGACATGAAATGTTACTTTCTAGAAAACTTAAGACATGAAATGTGACTTGCTAGAAAACTTAAGACATGAAATGTGACTTGCTAGAAAACTTAAGACATGAAATGTGACTTGATAGAAAACTAAAGTCATGAAATGTGACTTGCTAGAAAACTAAAGACATGAAATGTGACTTGCTACAAAACTAAAGACATGAACTTTTACTGTTGTTATATGGTTAGTTTCTTCAAAATATTTTAAATTACAGTACTCTGTGTGTTAAAATTCAACTTATTATTACTAAATCTTCATTTCAAATTTGATTTCATTGCTCATTAAATTGATACATTTATTTGTGTATGTGTGTGTGTTGAGTCCCAGCCAAGTCAGCTGCTGGCCTCTTGAGTTTAGAGGGTTTGGTCACTCAGTTCTGACCTCCTCCCCAAGAATTACTGCCCCTGCTGAGCTGAGGCCCATTCTATCCCAGCTATATGCCCATAGCTGGGGACCACCCCCATGATGAATTTGAACCCACCACTTCTTGGCCCGGCATTCATGGCCAGTATTTTACCTTTAAACTAACCATCATATGCTGCTTGATTAGTTAAGAATTGATAAACCTGTAGCCGTTTTGAAAGCTTGAAATTAATGTTGAATGTCTTTGCAGGTGTCGATGTCGGGCCCCATGCCTATGCGCCCCTATGTCCCTCTGTGCGCCACGGCCACCCCACACCCGCTGAGCATGTGCGCTCCCATGCCCCAGGTCCACATGGGCGGCTCCGCGGCCATGCCCCCCTGGTCTCTCACCAGCCTGCCGGTCAGACTTCAGTCCTGCACGATCCCCCACTGCACCCTGCCCCACCCCATCCCCCAGTACCTACCGTCCAGTCACACACAGCCGCAGCCGCCTCCCCCGCCACAGGCTCACATCCCGATGCCCCCACACATCCCGGGACTTCACCACCAGCATCAGCATAGGCCGTATCATCACCACCAGCAACCGCAACAACAGCAACAGCGTCATATACAGAACACACAGGTATGGTTTTCCTATATCTATGGGTAGTCATCATCCTATCGATTGATCCCCTTTATAAGAAAATTTATTAGTTGGACATAACAAAGATGTCCGTTATTTCTTTCCTCTGTACTTCATTGAAAGGCTTCGAATTTAATAAATGAAACAAATGAATTTAAAGTTATTAAAATAAATTTATGATTGGTTAAATCATATATTATTTATTTTAAAATAAAATTAATTTAGAATATTGAATCATGCCACTTGAACAGAAGCATTCATTTTTTAATTATTTTTTTTAAATTAAAGACTATGAATACAACATGAGAATCTCTCTGGTCCTTGGACAAGATTATTTTGTTTTGAAACTCTTCTTTATTTCTAGTTCTTCATTGACATTGACGCTTTACTTTGTACGCAGGAGGAGGAAGTCCATTCTGTGCTGTCTGACCAGCGGAGCAGTGGCATTTACCCACTCCATCCTAGTTTTCACCATCACCACCACCACCATCATCACCACCAGGCGGCAGCAGCAGCGGCTGCCGCAGCTCTAGCCTCCTCCCACCCCTCCCACAGTGGTCACCCTCACAGCCTTCCCCACCCCATCACGTCGTCACAGCCTGTCATTCTTCAGGAGCCAACAGTTCACCCCACACCCCCAGACTTTTACGTAAGTCTTTATTTGAGATCATGATCCAACTTTGGCTTGAAAAACATCCAAAGAAAAGTTTATTATATTAACATTGTAAAACCTGAAGGCAAAAAAATCTCATTGCCTGTAGTTAAGTTTATAAAATTTAGAACATGAATTTATTCACCCATAAGCAAATGTTCATTTGAAATATGAAAACAAAAATACATGCAAGGTGTTATTTTTAGGGCTGTTATCGATTAATTTAAATTTAATCCTTAACTTTTGAAAAATTACCTAATAATTTATAGATAATTTTGATTGAGCTAAAAATAAGATTAATTGACATCATTAAACTGAAAATTTCAAGGAAAATAACAAAAACAGGGAATCAACATTTTTTTATTTTAAATATAATAATGTCAATGAATTAAAATTTTGTTATTGTTAATTAGTTAAAAACAATGTTTAATTTTTTATGTTTTCCTTTTTAAAAGAAGCTTGTTTTAAAGTTTACAAATAAAATATATTTTTTTAAAATGGAGAATAATTAATCATTTATTAAAAAATCGAAAAAATTGTTAAAAAAATTGTCATTCAGTGTAATTGCTATTTTATCGATTAAAATACTTTTAAAAGATAAAAAAGAAACGATTAATCGAGCAATTAATCATTAATTTCTGCAGCCCTAGTTATTTTAATATTTTTTTCTTTGTAATAGCTCATATTTTCTAATGGTGAAAATACTTTTTTTAACAAAATTTAAACCAACCCCTTCATACAAAACCAAGTAAGTAAAGGAACACAACTTAGCCAATGATCTACTCTCATATCCACAACACAGGGGTCACTGTCCCGCTACTACTCGAGGAGGTCAAGCACACGGAGTCGAGTTCGCATGCAACAGCAGCAACCTCACTACAGCCCTGGGTTCTTGCTCCAGTTTCTGTAAGTTGCTCGTTTGATCTTGTGCGTGTAAATCATAACCTGGTTATGTCTCTGACTAGACCATAGATAAGTCCAAGAAGGGTGGCAGCCATATTGATAAGTCCAAGAAGGGTGGCAGCCATATTTATAAGTCCAAGAAGGGTGGCAGCCATATTTATAAGTCTAACAAGGGTGGCAGCCATTTTTATATTTTCTTGTTTTTGTTCCCTCCAGAGCCATGTTGGGCAGTCCTCCCATGCCGCCGTATGGCAGAGATTTAGACAACCCAGAGGAGGTGGAGAACTACGAGGTCAGAGTTTACAATGATCAACATTTCTATGTAATAATATCTGCTTGAGGAGAAATGGATAGAATACATTTTTGGCCATGTATCGTTTGTTTCTCTCTTTGGTATTTGTAACAAAACAGTAATTTACAAATAATAAGTTCCGGAACCAGCAGTGTTTTTATTAATTTTTTTAATGTATTTTTTCCCTCCCAATTGCAGGCACTGCTGTCATTGGCCGAGAGACTGGGTGAAGCCAAACAGAAGGGCCTGACCAAGAGTGACATAGAACAGCTGCCAGTCTACAGGTTCAGCAGCGAGGCGGTGCGCTCTGAATCAGACCAGACCTCGTGCGTTGTGTGCATGTGTGACTTTGAGGCCAAGCAACTGCTGCGTGTGCTGCCCTGCTCTCATGAATTCCATGCCAAGTGTGTGGACAAATGGCTCAGGGTGGGTTCCTGTCTTCTTTTACTGTGATGCTAATAAAAAGGGAGGTGGGGGAGGCAAACAGTTTGCGTTAAGAAGAATGTGTCAATATATAGAGGTTCATTGTGTGCAGGTTGTAACAAACTCTTTAAGTTGTAAAATATAACACACAAACAAATTGTGTAAGAAAGCAATAAATTTTAGCTTTTTTAAACTAGCACGACAGCAAACGTTTCGGCTAATGCCCTCATCAGTACAATAATAAAGGTTGTACCTAGGGCTGCGGAAATTAAAGATTAATTTCTTGATTAATTAAAATTTATTAAAATTATTTTAATCGATAAAATAGCGAGTAAACGTAAACACATGTGTTGGGCAATTTTTCAGATTTATTAATAAATAATCAATTATTAATAATTAATAACAGTTTTCTTTTTTTTCGTAAAAACTTCTCCATTTAAAAAAAAATGATTGTTAAAGTGTAAACTTTAAAATAAGCTTTTTATAAGGAAAATGATTGTAAAAAATTGACACTGTTTTTACATAATTAACAATAACAAAATTGTAATTCATTGACATTATATTGAACTACTTATATTTAAATACAAACATGTTAATTGCCTGTTTTTGTTACTTTCCTTGAAATTTTTAGTTTAATGACATCACACATTTAATTTTAGCTTAATCAAAATTATTGATTAATTATTCTGTAATTTTTCAAAAGTTAACGATTAAATTTAAATTAATTGATAACAGCCCTAGTTGTAACAAATACTGCTGGATTTCACTATGCATTCAAAATTCATCAATTATGCCATTTACTTTTATAAGCAGTTTTCAACAAAAGGAAGTAAACAACTTTTTTTTAATCAGCAAACAACCTTTTTTTTATCAACAAACAACTTTGTTTTAATTAATAAATAAGGGAATTAATTGAAAGCTAATCACACCCTTATGCTGCTAATATGCAAATAATATTTAAAGATTTTTCAAGTGAGCTTTTATAGTTGTGTTTATTTACAGATGGCGCCACCATACACCACTTTTTTTCCTTCCCATGCCACTTTTCTTATTCTAAACAAAACTTATCTTATTTTTAAAAAATTCCTATCATGGCATCTTTTATTAACAAAATTTCATCATTTTTTTCCACAGACAAATCGCACCTGTCCAATCTGTCGACAAGATGCAACAGAATCCAGCGGATGTGCTGAATAATAAGCCAATGGTGAACTAACATATACTTCACGTACTCCCATGGCCTATGTTATACATCATGTACATACCCCATGGCATATGTTATACATCATGTACATACCACATGGCATATGTTATACCTACAGAAAGATGTACAGCCTCTACCCCCACCCTCATAAAATCACTGTTTGTGTAACCAGTTACTGAGTACATGAGCTTTGCAGACATTCAATTCCATTTTTTTTTTATTACTTATTTCCATAATCAGGGACTGGACTATTTTTTGAGATGTGTTCTTTAAATGTGAACGTTTTTTATTTTAAAAACAAGGCCAAAGAAAAATAAAAGCCGGAACTGGAGTTAAACATTTCATGCAGGATATAAAGGGAAAAAAACAACAAGATTGTGATGTTTAGATGAGAGGAAAACTTCATTGAATCAGAGCTGGTAATTGGTTCTTAAACCTTTGTGACATGGAAGGGATAATGTCGACATGCTGTTAACAAAATGCTGAGGGTGAGAAGTTGTTTCCATTGATAGCCTGGTAAATAGGTACCACTGTTAACTTGATAGGTACCACTGTTAACTTGATAGGTACCACTGTTAACTTGATAGGTACCACTGTTAACTTGATAGGTACCACTGTTAACTTGTTGGAATATGTAGACCAATTGAACATCTCTTGCGACCTTCTAAATGGGAACTTTTTGTGGACAGCCGCCAGCAGGAAGTGTAAGTTTTAATACTGGAGATGAAGGAGAATACAGGCAAAATGTGTGAACACTCAATGCAAGGGTTAATGCACTGTGTTCATTTGGCTTCTGGGACTGCAGTGAATTCATTGGTTCCTGTAATGTGATTGGATTTAAATTACCGGAGGAAAGTGAAAGTTTACAAAGTGTACAGATATTCACAAAGTTGACAGATATTCTAGGAAAAGATTTTATCTCATCTGGATTTCTCTTCGTCAAAATGTGCAGTTTTCTTTGCTATAATGTTCTTTACCAAACGGCATGTGAATTACACAAATAATGAGCTGTTTGTGACGGGACGAGGCATTGTGTATTAATTCTGGATGGGGTCTCTTTGTAAGAAGTTGATAACAGTTTATGACAATTGTGTAAGCGAAGATGTTTTTATAACCTACATGATTCCAGTGTGTATTTTCTGAAATGTTTGAGCAATGAATTGATGCCATTCTAAGAAGAGTTTCTCATCTTAGCTATGCTGCTGGCTCTCTCTTTCCATCTTAGGCTGTCAACAGTTTGAATTGTTTTACAACAGATCCGCTCCCTGCCTGTGTGCTTCTCTGGTTGTAAGAGCCAAAAAAATACTGCATAAACTGGTACACGAAAGCTTTGTAAAAAAGCCACAACTTGTTTGCCCATTTTTCAGACAGACAGACAAGACCCACTGATGTAACCAACCGCTTGTTGTGTTTTCAGCCCCAACTTATTTCATGCCAGAATAATTCTTAACAATGCATTTTATTGCCACTGACATTTTTCAAACATTTATTGAGTCATTCGTGGTCATTCATCTCTAATGAAATTTGAAAACTTGTGTCCATTTAAAATTAAGATTCATTGAACCTCACTCATGGCTCTAAGGTCAATCTGTTCTAGATGTCCACTTGGCATGACCAGGTTTTGGACCTAGGCCTCCTTCAGTGTTGTTAGCTACACTTTGTCTCTCTTGAATCCTATTTTGAAATTCTATAAAAAGTCCTTTCACTCAGTTAAAAGACTGGTTTAGAATCTTTATTGCAACCACACAATGATCAGAAAACTTAACATCAAGGACTTGGTCAGTCAAAAACGTTATTGAGTCATTACATTGAGTTGTCTTCATTATACATTTTGAGGTATAATGCACTTAAAAATACTCTGAAGACAATTTACGATTTAGCCAGGAGTAACCAATGAAATCTCTTACTTATCAATAAAATTAGTGCGGCTTTGACAAGCTGATAATGCTTTTACTTTGTCCTCTTAGAAATGAAATCCTCTTGCTCCTGACATAATCACAAAGCCTAGTTGGGGTCATGCCTAGTTAAGGTCATGCCTAGTTAAGGCCAGGCCTAGTTGGGGTCATGCCTAGTTAAGGCCAGGCCTAGTTGGGGTCATGCCTAGTTAAGGCCAGGCCTAGTTGGGGTCATGCCTAGTTAAGGTCAAGCCTAGTTGGGGTCATGCCTAGTTAAGGCCAGGCCTAGTCACTATGTCTTAAATAACCTGTCTCATTTCACAAGGGGAAAAAACTAAGGGGAACCTGAAACAAATTTTAAGTCAACACGGCTCAAGGTTTTGTTTTTTTTCCCCCTTGGGGGATGTCAGTTGCATTACTGTTTGGATTACCCACAAACTGCTAGTTGGTTTATTCCAGCTGTTCCATTAACTTTCTTGTGCCATGTTTTTTTTTTCATCCAACTGGTTAATTCTCCAGAGCATGTCTCTCACATTATGTGTCATTCAAATGATTCATTCACTGAATATTGAGTTTGTTGGCTTCATGCTAGTGGATCAACAAAAATTTCCTTCTGTACCACACAAACCTTGGCCAGTATAGTTGTATGAAATTTGGCATCGAGGAGAGAGATTTTTTTTTAAAATGTACATATTATATAATTAATGATTTGACTTGTGTTTTCTGAGATTGAGATGCTCATTTTGGTTATTTGTTCCAGCTGTCAAGGTTTGTTTTGCTGACTTGTTCTCTGTGTCGGTCCATAATGTTTGCGTGTGCCTAGATCAAATGTATTGAATTGACTTCTTCATTCTCATTGCTCAATAACTGCCATTGACTGGTCCTTGTATAACGACCACATTATGAAATTCATTTATCGATAGAAACTTTAAAAATCCCCGTATTATTTCAATTCTACTTTATAAAGCTTTTATAAAATTTGATGTTGATAAAAAAACTTTTTTTTAATTAAAACCAATTAAAATTAAGAAAATACCAATTTTACTTCCAGCTGCACTATATTATTTTCTTAATAATTCTAGCTTGTTGATCGAAATTTTAAAAATTCATTTTAGTCATGAGTTAGATTTGAAAATGTTGATGTTTAACTCAAATACATATGCATATTGTAGGCATGACTTCATCTGGAACATTACAGGTGTTAGAAATTTCTCCCATGCTCACATAAATTAGTGCTATGAACTTTCAACTTTTTTGTACCTGGTTTTAGATACATAATTAGTCACACAGCATTTTATAATGGTAACACACACACACACCCAATTATGTGGGATTATTTTTTTTTTTAATTTGACTCATAGAAATAGCCACAATTTTTTTTAAAAATTGTTGGTATTTCCTTCAAGATTTTTCTACATCTTTTTATCTTAAGCACTACTCCATGTTTCAGAAGCAAAGGTGAAGTGAATAATTGAGTGTCTTTACTTGCCCTTATCATCAAGTTGTGCTTCCTTTTCAGTTACAGATACATTTTCTTACTGTTGGATACTACTGAATTTTATATGTTCACTAAGATGAGTGCCCTGGATTTAATGTTAAACTTTTGAATTAAAACTTGAAATATTAAGACATCCTGCTTGTAGCTTTTCAATTTTTATTGATTTATAAGCTTTAATTAATTGTAAGATTTCTCGCTCTTCAAATAAAGTCTTTCCTTATGGTGCAACATAACTGCAACAGTAATAACAAATTATTATTTCAAACATAAGTTTTAAATTTGTGGAGCAGTTGTGGAAGTGGCCAGTTAACATTGTAATACCATGGTCTGGTTGTGGTAAAAGTCTGTTGAAATTTAAATTAGTGTTGACTTCAAAATGAAAAATGCTTAGATAAAGCTAGGAATCATATTTATTTTTATGTACGGTGGAATAATTATATTGTAAAGCCTTTTGCTGATTTCAATCATTAACCTAGTTTATTTTTCAATTGATTAATTTGCGGCATAATTTCCATGGTTTTAGTTACAATTTTAGTCTGTTGCTGGCTTTTGGGTTAGTTTTTTTTTTCACCACACCACCTTTTATTTCCTTGGCTTGTATTACATGGCAAATTATAAGGTTTTGTATCCTTTACATACCCTCTCTAAAAGCTATGTGTACTGTGTACTACATTCATGTTAAAAGTGGAATTATCTTCTTTCTTTATGGTTTATTATATAACAGTTATGATTTATTACCCAAGCCTAGGATCAAGAAAAGTTTATTTAATTATTATTTTCCAATACTTACAAAAAAATTGCTTAAGTATATAATGTGTTTAAATTTGTTGTAAAAAAAAAATTTATATTAGAAAATTTCAAAGAGAAAATAAAAATTATATCATCTATTAAAATAACAACTTTTTTTGTTCTTTGTCACCTGAATGTTGCAACGACATAGCCATATAATTGAATGTGATATGAATTGGTACATTTTATGCCAAGTTGTCACTAGGTGTAAACAAAGGTTCCTGGTATCAAGAAGCAATCCCTAAACCAATGCTGAGGTTGAATACACACATTTCATGTGGATTGGAATTACATTAATAGTAATAATAATGTAAGTGAGATTTTCAAAGGCGGAGGTCAGGGAGACAGAGAAATAAAACTTTTTAAAAACTGATACCGAATCTGGTCATGTAAAGAGATTTAGTGATGGCTTGAGAACTTAAGTGATAGGGGATAAGGAGTGTTTGAAAACTACACCATACTGTCTGATGTGATACTTGATGATCATTGACACTTAGGAGGTCATTAATTTTTTTTTTACAGTCTTTGCATATTTTAAATATGAATTGTATGGTATTAATTGCTTCTTTCATTTATAGCTTCAAAGCATATTGAAAGATATGCACAATAAAGAAAATGAAAGGCTAGAATCATTAGCAAAAAAGACCAATCATTATGAAGTCTAGAATTTACAAAATTTATTTGTCAATGTGTTATTTTTCCATACACAAAAGCATAAAACATTTTAGGGCTACTAATTGTACTAAATTATGAAATTAAACTTTGGCAAACTACATCATGGGGTTTTAGCTTGTCCTTTTTTTAAAAAAAAATGAGTCCATTACTTTTAATTAAATTAAAGAACCAGGAAAATAAAATTTAAAATCTGTCATATTAGGAGAGGGGGGCAGGCACCCCACCTCAATTGCTATTTTATTATTTCATTCTTAAAAGTTTTCCCCCCCCCCATATTTTATGCATTTAGTTGAATCAGAGATGTCAAATGGAGTTTCTTGTTATCCATAAAATATTTTACTATGTCCTAAAAGTTTTATTTAATTATTTTGCTTGTTAGCATTACATTTGTATTGATTATTCTGATATAGAAATTAAATTTTTTTGGTGAGCTTTTAAAATTTTGTCAGCAATTGTTGCTATATTTTTTTTTATTTAAATTGTACAGAGAAAAAAAAAAGATTTTATTAGTTGAACATGTTATTTTGTTTTGTTTTTCTTCAATATAAATGTTGAAGTTTTCTAGCAACTGTATACAGTTTGCATTCATGTTGTTAAAGTTCCCTGAATCGTCTTTGCATTTTTTTAAAAAGTAATATACAATAAATTTACATGACAAAGTACTGCCTGTATATTTGGTTTTTAGTGTCAAGATAGTTTTTGTTTGAAAGTAACAATTTTATTGTTCATTAACATCAGACACAAAAACATTGAAAATATTAATTTAAAAAATGAAGTGATGTACTTAATGCCTTTTATTAATTAAATATTACAAAAATGATAGATTATAAATACTAAATACCCCCACAGAATAGATAAAACCAATATATAAATCTAAATTTAAATATCTAGCTTTCTCTATCTTCTTTATTTTGTCACCATTATCCTCAAATAATATTTTTTATGATATGAAACACATTTCATAATAAGATTGAAGAACAGCCCCTACAACTACAAAATGCCCAACATTTTTCAAGCTCAAAGTTCTACCCATCGTTTACAGTTGCTAGAGAAAAACCTGACTACCTCACATAAATTAAATTTGGTCAACAGGACTACAAATCTAATTCACCTCATTGCTTCTTTAAATGGTTCACATTAATTAAATCTCAGGTTTCCTTCTTTGATTGTTTCATTATCGGACATTTATTTTTTTAACCAATCTTTATTTCTGCTAAAGTTGGCTGTGTAAAAAAATTCCTCACTTTCTCTTTAGAAGAAATTATTTCATACTTATTTTCAACAGTATAGCTATCACATGATTTTTTAAAATCTCTTTGTTCTATATTATTGTACATTTCATTAGACTTCAAAATAAATTTTACAACTGTATCAGATACCATAAATTGTAAAATTTGAGGTTGACTAAGCTGTTGTGAAAATAGGAAGTTATATTTATTTATTTTTAAAAAAACAGACATAGACTGTCCCTCTGTTGTTTTTGAAGTGTAATCATTTATTTTTACTTTGAAACTTTCTTAATTATAAAAGTAAATTTATCTTTAAGTTCATCCATTTCACGAGTTCCTGTATTACTAATTCTTTTTTTTTTTTTTTTTCATTACACCATGTTGCAGCTTTTTAGTTTGTGGATTCTGTGTTAAGTTGTAATTGATGGAACATCTGTATTACAATGGCAATGTTTTCAGTACAGTTTTGGATGGTTTTCTAAATAGATGATCATAAGCTGGAAATGTTATTTGGGGGAAAATTTCATTTTCAGCCAAACCACTTCATTTTTGTTTTTGTTTTTTTTTTTTGTCACATTGAAAATTCCCTGTCAGTTTTTTTTTCATTGTTTTTTTGTTAATATAAACCTTTCTATACCTTTATATTTGTACAAAAGATACAAAAAAGAAACTCCATTTTTTACTGTACATTTATTAATACAGATGTGTATAAATCTTTTATTTCTTTGCCAGAGAATAGCTCTGGGTTGACATTGTTGAAAAAAAAAGATTTTATAATCTAACTTTTGTTATAGTTTTCTTTGCTTTGACAATTTAGACAATAATTATTTTTATTTTATTGTATATTACATGGTAATTTTTTAAAATTCTGCTTATTAGTAATTATTAGAATTATTACCAGGGAAATGGCACAGTTCATTATGAAATAATGCAAATTTTGTTACTGAAGTGAAAGTTTTTTTCATCAAGTTAGGTGTTTTGTTTCGGTAATAATTTTAAGCTTATTTTTTATAGCTATTGTTTCCTGCTTATTTGAGCAAAAATAATATAACTAAATAAGCAAGGAAATTAGAGTAGGATGTTTGGGGTGTGGGGATACATACATGTTTTTAACAGTTTTTTCAAACCATTCATCATAATTTTTAACTTTGAATAACAGTTAACTTTCCATATTCATCTGTTAATGTAAGTGTTTACTTTCCATTTGACTATTGTAATTTGTCTTGTATTAACACCTCATGCAAATACTACAAATTCACATTTATTGGTATCTACAAATTATATGGCAAATTAAAAAAAAAAAGTATAAATATTTGTTTGTCAGATTAGTCTTCAGTGTTTTAATTTGTTAGTTTTATTAATTAATAGTTATACGGGTGTCACTTTATTTAAAGCAACTAGAAAGGTGTGCTAGCGTTTATTTAAATTAATTATCATTAATTCTGATAATGATAAAAATTATTTTATTGAATCTAAGCTTAACTAATGAACTAATAAGAAACACGTTATACATGCTGGTACAATCACAAATGCTCACCATTTGCATTAAAGCACAATTCCAGTCGATGTTCAAAATTTCCATAAACTTTATCAAGCAAGTCACTGTTTCCATCTATGTTATTGCACCCAGGAATTATCGGCTGGCGAAGATGGTTGACTGGCATTCTTGTAGAGTAGACTGTTTGAGATGGCCCCAAAAATAAAATCCATTGGGGTCATGTTAGGGGTCCTTGGTGTCACTTCACCCTATCCAATTTTCAAATTAGCCATTTAGTCAGTTTTGCACAATCATCCATAAACCAAAGTGTTTTTATTTCACGAATATACTCTAGCTGTGCATGAGGTCATTTTGTAGCATTTTCAAGTACACCTCGCGGTCACTGTCTTGTTGAAAATCAACAGGTCCAAAGTCTGCACCACACTACCACTTTTTTTCATGAATTTTCTTTTGTAGGAACCATCGAATGCGGATTTTCGCGGACATAATAAAGACAGTCTTGATTATTAACTTTGCCGTTCACAAAGAAGTTAGCTTTATCACTGAACAAAACATCATGGTTTACAAAATTCAGATTCTGAATCAGTAGTTCTGTAAGCCAAGTACCATCTGAAGTCGTCGGCCTGGGTCATCTTTGTATAGCTTATTCAACTGTTGCAGTTTATAGGGATGAAAGGGTTGACAGAGACAAACAATAATAATATAATGCCATTAAAGTAACTTTGACTTAATTTATTGCAAAGATGTGACCATGGAGACATTGTAAACCTGATTGTTATGTGTTATCATCTTAATTTATTTTATCCATTCTATACCCTAATTTGTATGAGAGACCAAAGATTAATTTTTGGAGATTCTAGCTATTTGTGTGGTTGACTAGACCAGTACTGGAGTTACAGTCTCTTTTTGCGTGTCATAAGTGGTCATAGGGGGTTCTAATGTTTTCATTAGAGCTTCCTCGGGGCTTGGTAGACCTTGTCGGCCCCCATCTCCTCTCCAGATCAGAGGACTTTATATTAGTGATAGTCATTCATCAGTATTTTTATTTCTGCTTTAACGTGGGCTAGATCCTCAGCTTATGAGGCAAGCGCACTAGTGACTTCGCTATCCAGCCGCCAGCTGCTATCCAGCATGTTACCCTTATTTATAGTGAACTAAGTAAAATAAGAAAAATTCAAAGACTTAAAAAATTAAGAAACACCATAAAATACAAACTGTTATTCAATGATCTTCATGTACATTTACTTTAACAAGACAATATAGTATAAGTATAACTACTAAAGGAATGTCAAAGAATGTTTGGTTTTACTTAAAGATCATTTATTATTATTATAACTTGACAGGCCCATAAAGAAAAGCTATACAATTTCTAGAGGGTCACAGCATGTATCCTGTATAGGATGTTTACACTCAGTTCTGGTATTGTTTTATTAGAATACATACATAAATATGCCTAGTCTATATTGTATCATTGTTTTGTTTTGTTTTAAATAAGCTGCTAGCAAGTATTTAGAAAAACAATGATAACACAACAAATTTGGGAACCATCCTAAGACTTTAAAAGCTCAATGCTTTTTAATATAAATGTACACCCCATTTGAAGTCCAAGCACCTTCCATAACAATTTCAACACCACCTTTCTCTCCAATTAATTTAAATATAGCTGTATTACTAACTTAACTAACTAGATGCTGTAGAAACTTTTGTTTAAATGAATATTTTTAAAAGGATATTTTAAACAGTATCTAAATAGTAATCCTTAACCACTTCACAGCTTCCTATTTTCAGACTTGACAATTTGCATGTATCCTTCTATTGGTTATTTATTTCAATGATTTATTAAAATAAAGATATGTATATTTTAATTTTTTAAATCCTACATGTGGAAGAAAGTCAGCAGTCCCTAGCCTGCACTCTTCATGGGGCTTCCCGGAAAACCCCCTCAGCTCTCTGGCCCCCTAGTGGACGTAAAATTTTAAAACAAAAATTTACAAGTGTAATATAAAAAAAGATATAACTTTAACATTATTTGAGCGAAAAATAAGTGAAAATAGCAAGACAACTATTGAAACCCAGTCCTAGAAAGAGTGAGAATAAACTAATTGGTTGAAGACCCTGAAACTGATTATTTTCTGTACTGTACTATCAATTCATTTTTTAATTTTGTTGGGAAGTGTTAAGAATTTAAGAAATTCTATGTACAATACAGTATATAAACAATTTGACAGTAGTATTTAAGCTTTAAAATGACTTTGGCAGAAGTGGAGGTAAGGTTTCAGAATGTAACCAAGGCCAAGTTGGGAGGATCACTGAACTAACTTTTATTTGAATCCAACCTAAGCTATTACTATTACAGATGCAAATTGTATTGTATTGTATTGTTGGTATACAGTTGTAGTGACAAACAGCCCTGCAGATGTTACCAGAATTACAGTATAAATAAAATCAAGTGTCCTGTATAGACATAGACATTTAAAAGGCAAAAAAAAATTAAAAAATAAAACTCCCCCACCCCTATCATTTTTCTACACCACTTTATCTAATTTACTAATTCAGGACTACGGTATATCTGTATTTCATCCTATTTGAACTTAACTTCCAGTGGTATCGAAGTCTAACAAAAGCAAAAATCATCAAAATGGCACTGACATATTTTACTAATTACATGAAAACAATCAAGGAGTCTGATAAGTGCACAGTAAACATGAACAACAATTACTTGCAGAGTCAATAAAAATAAAGATATTAATTTTGTCATACAATTATTACAATGAGACAATACTGAGACATATAATCCAAATAAATCAGTATAATTTCAATTAAATATGTAAATACATTTTACTAATCAGATTTCTGATGTAACATGTTCAATAAGAGGAGATATCAATAATAAAGTGGGACTCCATTGCTAAGTTTTTGTTGTCTTTACTTTATAAAGAAAGTAGTGCAAATCTTATTATTTCAGATAGGCCATGTTTTTTGTTTCAAATGTTTTCCCCCTTAGGAACTATTTAAATAAGGAAATGCTTGGAGGGATTAACTTGAGAACATGTATGTATGTTTTTTGAGATCACAGCTAATTTTATTTTACTATTGAGCTGAGCCAGTTAGCCTTAAATCTGTCAATCATTAATTAAAGAATTCTTTTTTAATGTTGACCCTTAAAAATATTGGTAAAAAATATTTTTTTTTGCCAAATAAAGTGAGGATATAAGTTAACATGCTCAAATACATTGTGACAAGATAGCATTAAGATTAGAACTTTAATTTTTTAAAATCAGATTAGTTTTTCTTTTTTTAATTTTGGTATTGTATCTTTTACAAGGAAAATATTAAAACACTGCATCCCAGTCCTAAAAAAAATATATATATATAAGTATATATATATACTTATATATAGAAACAGAGAAAAGATGTATGCATACAAATCTTTTGTTTATTCCCAGGTTAATAAATTGAATTCGTAGGCATTCAATATTTTATCATACATTTTATTGACAATAATAATATTTAATAGAAGCAATTTTTCTATTGTTCTAATTTACCCTACTAAATGAGGAATAATTGAACAGCAACAAGCCATATATAGATTAGCACAAGCAAACTAGGCCACTACTAAATATTATATATTATTACAAACTTAACAGTGAATTTAAAGACATACATTAGTATTTACAGAATTCACAGCTTAGCCTCTTGAACAAGTTATTTCAGTATCATTCTATGGAGACTTCTACTGAAATTGTCTTAATAAAATGAAAATGAAAAAAAAAAAGGACAAGGCATTAAAAACTTCTACAGGACTCGTACATATATTTCATAGAAGCGAATTTTCAAAAAATAATAATTATGCAATAAAAGTTACACAAAACAAAACTATTTTTTAATTTTAAAAAAAGAAAGTTTTTTTAGTTGCATGCTGAGGTGAATTAATAAAATAAAAACCAAAGTGCAAATGCACCCCTAACCAAATCCAATGAACTTTTTTTTTAACCCTGAAAATGAATATTAGTTAAATAAAAATTAAAACTTATTTACCTAAGTTGAAATATACAATTAGTAAAATAATGATAATTTAATAACTATAAATACAATTTATCATATTTAAAATAATTAACGTGTAATATAAAAATGTATCTAATATCCATAAAACATTTCTCTAGTTACATACATTTTTAAAATATTTTTAATTTAATTTCAAGATAAAGTAAAATCAAGCTAATTTTGTCTGGATTTATATATTTTAATTACAATTTTTAATCTTTTTGTCAATAAATAATTCCAAAAACAATATTTCAATACATAAAATCTCATATTCATTAAAAGTGCTTTACACAAAATATTTACTTCATAAAAGTTACCACAATATTTATCGAGTTAAAAAAATGAGAGCTATTTTTTTAACACCCTAAAACCTAATAACATTTTTCAAAATTACAATCACAAAAATGTCAATCTTCCTCACATTTATACTTAAATAAGACACACACACACACTAATTCATATAGTTCCATCGAGTCGAAACATACAAGGATAAAATGTTTGATAAAACCTTGATGTCAGGTACATTGGTATGAATCACATTTTGAAATACTGAAGATAGTTTGTCTTTAAAAAAATATGTGGCAAAATGTAAATAAATTCCATATTATGGTAATGAATGACTATTGATCTCCCATACCTTCAATGAATTATTAACTCTAGGGTTAAACAAAAATATATTGAAAATGTTTTTTAAACCCAACATATATCAATCAGACAATGTACATTTTCAACTGTAATTTTATTTTCATAGATGCTATATTTTTTTATCCAAATCGGAAAAAACTCAGAAAATTAAAATAAGTTCATATTTTGGTCTAGGAATATTTTTGAATATTAATGACAATATCTTACTAGTATAAGGATGAATTTATACAACCCCTGTTGTCAAAGAATCATATCTCAAAATAAATTGAAACAATTCACTTATTTTTTTTAACATTTGAAGTTAAAATTTCAGGTTCCTAACACCAGTTCTTTGCTGTGACTTGTCCTCGGACCAGGATTTACATTTGGCTCGAAACTTTCTCAGGTCATCCGAATGATTCTTGTCAAACATAGTTCTGTACTCTCTCGGCTCACAGAGATGCTGTTAAGGAAACATCACATCAGGTTATTTTTTTAAAATGGCCAAGCTTAATGATAATAAAGGTGACAAAATATCAGAGAGTTGCTTACGCAATTTGACCACAATGTTTTTTTAAGAAGAATTCATCCTACCATATCTTTTAATTTACTAAAATAGCAAATTTATTTTTATTTTACAAATGCTTCTTTAATCCAAGAAATTAGGTTGGACAAATTATAAGAGACTTGAGGCTGCAGCAAAAAAATAAATTATGAATGCAGACCAGAACAAAACAAAAGTAAGCTTACAGATAATTGCAGGGGAAAAAAATTAATTTTTTAAAAAAAAATTCTTTTTAAATATCAATTTAGTGGAATCTAACTTACAGTATCAATTTTTTTTACTAACCCCATAGAAAATCAATAATTTTAAAATATTTACTTACTGAAAAATGTTCAAAGAAATTCTTATATCCACCCTCCAAAAGATAGATCTCAGGATAGTGCAAGAATGGATAACACTCTTTGTTAGTCTCTCTATCCTGGCTGCGCAAGAATCTAAATCTGAGAATCCAGACATTTTTTAGAGATTATTTTTTCCCAGATATTACCACAGAATATTATGTACTATTATAAATAATAATATATTATGATAGAAAAAAAATCTCTAAAGCAATTTAAAATGAACTCACAGCTGTATCAAAATCTTGTGAGTCACGATCATGGCATAATTTATTAAGAGCATGATAACTTAACATTTCTGATCCTCCAATTTTATAGCAGAATTTTAAACCAAAAATAAATAGCTAAGAAAACCAGATCATGTTTTTTACTTTTAAATGAGAGTTTCAGCATTAGTTGATACACTGCAATGTACACTTACAGGCCAGGTCCTCTCTCTGAAGAGAACTCACAATGGAACACAAGAACAACCCTTTTACTGGAATCCTTCTGAACGATTGGGTTCTTGAGATACCTTTCAATCACCTTGTCTTTGGTGTAGATGTTTTGAGCACTCTGGGAATAAATGCAATACCAAAAATTATTCATGCAGTAAATTTGTATTTTGATTAAAACATTTGTTTGCTAATTGATGTTGTCATGAAGAAGCTAAAATAACATCTTTCTTTTTTTTTCTGAAATTGTAACATTTGTTTGGGCAATACATTTTACAAAAATAATTTCAAATAGACTTTTAGAAAACAAAGCTTTTTGGTAACATTGTTGTCCCAGATTATTATTATGATGCCAAAGAAGATAAATAATGACTGTAGGAGGAAAATATTCCTAGCCAAATTTCACCTGGATATGTCCCCCTTCATACTCATAAGGGTAGCGGCAGTCAATGATATGATATTCTTCAATTTCATCTGCAAACTCATCAGAAAGCAACCGACTCAGCTGTAATAAAAGTTCATATTACTTATGTATTTTTCTCACTGCTTGCATGTAGATCATAATTGGAATTTGAGGAAAATTTCTTATTTAAGTTTTTAGCCTTAAGGTGCATAGCTAGAATGATAATTCTCTAGATAGTGTGTCAAGGTAATACACTTCAAATAACAAAGATAAAATTCCTGGGCTCATTCTGATTGTGGCGTATGAAAAGCCAACGTGTCTGTCAAACTAATGTTAATAAGATTCTTGATATGTAATACAATTTTACAAAATAATAAGGCCACTCACAGTTTCTGGTGTTATTGACTTAAGATCTTCATGTTTGCCCCTGACAGTTGGGAGACAGTAGGGCTGTAAATTGTAACAAATTTTTACTTTGAAGTATTATATTATAAATTATAGAGATTTTTTTTAATTAATTAAATATAGAGGATTTAAAATATTAAGCTCCAAAAGTGGTTTATTTTAATAATCTTTTAAAAAGATCAAAACATATAATCCCAAGTTGTGCACATTAAAATTAAATTAAACTACTAAGAAAAAAAATATGTTGTTTTTTTTAAATCCGTGAATTTTGCAAAAATAAATTTAAAATAGGAAACTGCCTTGTTTACCTTTGAGCAATCTCCTATGAGGTCAGGCTCAAGAAACATACGTGTAACAGCTGATTTAATCATTGCCTCTGTTTCTGAATGGCATCTGTGCAAACGGCGAGTACTTGGAACCTGAAAGATTTAATGGACTTATTAATTTACCATGACATTATCAACGAGAACTTGCAATATTTACTGGAACGATGAACATACCATGAATCTTAATTTAAGGTTATTAACTCTTAAAGTCGCAAAGCGTCGTAATGCGTCTCTTCCCGCTATCCCTAAAGCGTCGTAATGCGTCCCTAGATACAAATCTCGTTAGAAATGAGATCTCGGGAAGTAAAAACTCTTCAATGCTTGAAAAATGATGTATTCGACTTCCGGAAATGGCGGCCGTTCCCGGCACTAGTGTTATCGCTCGATTCGCGATGTTTTTTGGTAGTTTTAACGGGTTTTTTTTCGAAGATACGTTTTCGTTATATTTTATTACTAAAATAATAGTAATAAACTACAGGTAAATACTGTTTCAAACTCAGTACGGTCTTTTGGATGCGTAAAATAATCATTCTTAGCCTTAAAAATGAAGTCAGTATGACAATAATATTATAAATGGATTTTACGCAAATTTTTTAATTTCATAAACCGGTTGATCGTACCACGGGAAATCCTTACGGGACTGAGGCGGAAGTTTATTGAAAACCTTCTGGGGCTTTAAGAGTTAAATAAACATTTAAATTATGATAATCATGATTCCCACATTTATGTTTGTCTCAAAATTAACAAATTAAAATGTTTCATGAAGATATGACCTGCATTCAAGTCAACCAAGGATGATCATGCCCAGTATCTAATGTTAACCCACCACTATTTTGTTATTATCAACATCACAGGCGCTGCTAGTGCTGGCTAACTGTGAGTCATCGTCCCCCCTCCATCTTTTATTCTGGACAGGAGTGGCGCCATCTGCGGGGGCCTCACAGCGCTTGAATGAAGGCCGAGGCCTGATATCTAAAGACTGGGATCTGTGTAAGCCCCTGCGGGTTACTGAAGATCGACTCTGTTAAAAAGAAACATGATTTTTAAATGAAATGGAATCAAAAACTATTTTATTAAAATTCAAAAGTATTTGAAAAATGATGTCATAATGGTAAGCAATGCAACCTATATGTACATCAATAAAGAAACACAAAAATCTCTCATTTAAAAAATATACTCACAGATGGTGTATCACTCTGGTTTCCCCCAAAGAAAAAAGTTACATTTTTATTACAGTTGTCAGTTACAGTATCATCCTCATTGGGGTGATGTAGTAAAGTGGCACTGATAAGAGAAGAGACTTGATCATTTGCCTCATTCTTCAACTGGGGAAAGGTTAAGAGACGATTGAAATCCACTGAATGAGACTTAAATAATAAATAAATATAAATAAAAATTTTAAAAATTTACAATTTTCACATATTTGTTTTATATAATAGCACACAAAAATATGCATTGCAGCACAGCTTACATCTTCAACTGCAAATAATTCAAGGAAACCATCATCTGCTTTGACTTTATTTTCTTCAAGGGTTTCATTGGCCACCTCTGGAATCTATTTTTGTAAAAAGAACATAAATAAAATTAAATACTTTCTTATTCATTCATGTATCATTTCATTTTATAATTCTAATTACATTTACACATCCCAGATGTGTGTGCGCAAAAAAAAGACAATGTGAAATAAACAAACAATAGAATTTTAGATTCTACAAATATGCTATTAAAAATTGCCGAATAAAATATTTTTGCAATTAATAATCATTTAGTTTTTTTAAATATGTTGATCATTACGCAAGATTTCTAAATTTTAAAACCACCCATGATGCATCATAAAATTAATTTTGGATTCACACTTACTGCTAATTCGCTAACCTGTGAAAACAGAGCTTTAGAAAAAGAGGGTCTTGGAAGTGAAGAAGATTTAACAGGTGAGTACTTGATTGGAGAACATGTGTCTTCATTGTACTGCTTGTCTTCCATCAAACTTCGGCTGCGTTTGGGAGGCTTCCCTAGTGGAGCCTTGAAGCTTGGAGAATCCTTGGAGAAAAAGTAGTAAATGTTAATAACAAACATAAATTTAAAAAAGAAAAGAAAAATAACTTCAAGCAAAAACATGTTGCAATCATGGTCAGACAGAATTTAAGTAAATTCAAGCAGGTTGACAAAAATTATAATTCCATTATCTCTTCTTCTTCTTCTTCGTTCTCAATATTGAATATTGAGTTTTGCGTGCCACGAGTTTTTGCGTCAATTGGCCTGTGGTCTCCGACTTCAGCCTGCTGTACTTTCTGGACTTGCTTCCATAGCCTTTGGTCAGCCAAGACCATCTGCAAGGCAGCAGTTGTTTTTTTTGGCAAGTGATGCAGTGTTCACATGCCACGGCTAAGGGTTCCACGCATTACCCCGCTGCTTTTCACCCATTTGGAGCTGGGTGGAACTCACCCCTAATTCCATTATAAATATATGTGGCCCAGGCCAATTAATCATTTTATGGACTTACATTCCATATTTCTTCCAAAGAGGGCAACTGGTCGAGCTGATGTAAGGAGGAGTTACTGGAGGATATGGACGTAACGTCATCAAAACTGGACGCTGAGCTCCTCAATCTTCGGTTGGGTGATGACAGACATGAGGACATGGACATGGCATCATCAAAACTTGAAACTGAGCTTCTCTGTAGGAAGGAATAAAAAAACAATGGATACATGCCTTCATGTAAGTTCTACGTTTATATTGAGATGAATAACACAATGATTTTAACAATAGTTTGTGATGATTAAATGAACAATTCTAAATTGAGGAAAATTTAAACAGGTGTAAATTATCTATCACAAAATTAAACCTGAATCAGTAGTGTATCTCCTAAAATTTCTAGAAATTGTTACTATAATGGCTATAATAAGCTTACAAAAATGAGTAATGAAATAAAATAAAATGCATTCAATCCTTCCAATTACTTTTGCCCATTTGTTGCAATCAAGTGTAATTATGTTGAGAGTTGTTCAGTGTCTTTGCTCTAATGAACTATTAAAGTGTTGTTATTGAAATGAACTTGTAATGTGTTATTGTTGTAATGTGTCATTGTTGTAATGAACTAGTTAAAGTGCCATTGTTGTAATGAACTAGTTAAAGTGCCATTGTTGTAATGAACTAGTTAAAGTGCCATTGTTGTAATGTGTCATTGTTGTAATGAACTAGTTTAAGTGCCTCTGTTGCTTTAACTCACTCTATCATGGTCAAGACCAAGACCACTGTCCTGTGACATCGTCTCATCAGAGTAGATTTTATGGCTGCGGTAGCTGTCATAGTTTTCATGGTGGATGCTCTCATAGTTATCATGGTGGATGCTCTCATAGTTATCATGGTGGATGTTCTCATCATTCTCTTGGATGGTGTTTTCGTCATTCTCATCTTTGTCATTTTCTAAGAAGTCAGTAGGGCTATCTAGCCGTAATGTTGGGAGCTGTAACGAACATATCATCAATTCTCAGTTGAAGATGTTTGATGGCGTATATAAACATAGATATTCTTAATTTAATGTGTTGTTTAAAATATCTAGAACAATAGAAACTTACTGGCTGGGAATTAAATCTTCTGAATGAAATTGTCTTTTTTCTGAAACAATCAAGGGGATTACATCATCAATGAATGTTTTATTGAAAGCTGATGTAGAATAAAATAAAACACACAAAAAAGTTATGGATTTAAAATTCATTCCCAGTCTTTTAAGAAAATGGTTAATTTTTACCAAGTAAATGAACAGAGGTATTACAAAGGTGCCACTGAGACTGAATGAGCTCTTACTTGACTGAGAAAGCTTCCAAAGGGATTTCTGGATGGTGGGCTGTTGTGTAACGCTTTATGTTTAAGCTGAAAGAAAGGCAGAATATATTTTATTAAGGCCAGCCATGTTTAAAGCTCAACGTATGGTCATTCTAGATGTTTATAGCTTAGCATTGAAATTAAATTAGAATACTAATAATACAGAATAAAATTCATAATAATCTTTGATTGCAGATATTATAGAGTAAGAGGTAGAAAAGCTGAAGCAAATTTTTCGACAATTGTTAAATGAGATAAACAAGATGTTTAAGTTTGTATTCATGAAACCATTTGAACTAAAACTGTTTAATTATTATCATATCTTCTTAGATTACATATTACAAATGCGCCTTCTATAAAGAAGATTCTAACATCCTATGCTTATCAATGGTTTATAGCTTTATACCTAATCTTGCATTTTTATTTGTTTGAAATGTTGGTAGTGTGCTGATTTTCCTGGTTTGTTCAGGCTACCAACCCATCCACACCTGACATTCATGACAGGAAGGAAAATATGTATGTGTTTGTTCTTACATGATACAAGGAAGGTGTTTTTTTCTGTGTCTATCAGAGTGTTTTACTAGATTATTGTTGTGTTGGATTTCAAAGTCAGAATTTAATGCCTTGTTTATCATGACTTCTTTTACCCTTTGTGCTCCTATCCTGTTAAGAATAATTTTGATAAATGTGGGTGCTGGGTCAATTATTTCATGTTACATGTTGACTAGCATCCAACTGATGAGGTTGCTATGTCAGTGGCTTTCCCTTATGCCCCTCCCCAGCCCAGAACCTTTTAATCTAAACTGGTTTCACTGATTAAAGTTTTCCCCAACACTCTCGTTAGACGAATCCCAACAAGTTACGCAAGACCAATTATTGAAACAAGAGCTTTGCGGTCAGAAGTGGAGATGGGGGGAGGAGTTCGGTGAATTAATTGAAAGAGATAAGACCTTAATGCATCTTTGTTCTACATAAATCAAGATGATTAACCCATTCTGTGATAAAATACCTAATAAGCTGACTGGGGATTTTCCAGAATCATCTCCCTTTTGCCGTGCTTCACCAAAAGATCGATTGCCGAGTATTGATTTGTCCACGACACACCCGGGTTTCCCGTCACCTACAATCTGCGCAGTGTACAATTCCCATCATTCACCGCGGTCTGATTCATGGGGTCGAAATTATAATATTCTATGTATTGTGTCATTGAGGGAAATTTAACAATGATGGGTTGGCATTGATTAGTTTGTTGAACCTTTTGTTGGTGTTGCTTCAAGTCAGGGCCCCGGCCATGTTACCACACTAAGACAATATTGATGGTTATATGGTAGCTAACTAGTAGAATATGAGTGGATGTTTGGCGTTTCAACCGATCATTAAAACCCGGGGTCTTGAGTCTTACATTTAATAAGAAATCGATACCGACCACAACCACGCCCACGGACCTACCAGTGACAGTGCTGCCACCAGCCTCATAGTGTTAGCCGTACCATTAGACAAGCAAAAAATACAACGCTATTTTCTGTGACGTATAGCCAGGCCTACACATACCCTGTATAATTTTTTTTTTTCAATCTAAAGGCCTGATTCCAGTCTCGTCCATATTTTGTCCATTATACTTGCACCAACATAGTCACAACTGTCGGCCTATGGACTTTGCGCATGCACCTTGACCGTTTTTGTTTAAGGATGAATGTCTATTCATGAGATTAAGAGTCAATGTCGATTCATAAGTTTTAAAAGGATGAATGTCGATTCATGGGAATAAGTAAGGATGAATGTCGATTCATGGGATTAAGTAAGGATGAATGTCGATTCATGGGATTAAGTAAGGATGAATGTCGATTCATAAGTTTTATAAGGATGAATGTCGATTCATGGGATTAAGTAAGGATGAATGTCGATTCATTAGTTTAAGGATGAATGTCGATTTTTAATTTTAAGAGTGAATGTCGATTCATAAGTTTAAGGATGAAATCAAGCCGACAAAAGAATAAACTCATCTATAACACAGTAAATAACGAATTTTACGACTGGCGTCCCACCACCCGCTGAAATGTACTCGACGCACCTCACCCCTTACCCCACTTTCAACCACGCCTCAACTAGGGGGGGGGGGGTAGTGAGACATCCCCTTCTGCACGTACACCTTCGGGGCACAAAGTCAGCCCCCTGTCCCCCCCCTCCAACACCATACCAACACTACTCTCTAAACACAGAAGACGTCAGTCTGGCGCTTTGGTTGTTGGGAGGGGGAGGGGGGCCATCTGTACAGTGAATAATGAGATGAGTTGTAGGCACGGGACTGAGGTTATTCCGCGTTACGTGACGACAGGCCGGGGCTGTCCAGTGGGGGTACCACACAGGGGAAAGTCAAGTTTGGCGTGACCGAACATGTTAATCCGTCCGCTGACCGGACACTGGCCAGCACTTAACACGTAGGGAGGGGGGAGGGACCTGTACTTGAATTTGATTGGAAAAACTGGACCGGGCTTTGGGGGGTGGGGGTACCGAAACGTGTTTTGACTTAAATTAAGGTCATTACGACATCTGGTGTGATTGGTATATAGACTACATGTTCATGTTAGACAATAAGATAGACCGGTGGGACGCTCGGGGAAGGTGGGTGGAGGTGGAAAGGGATTTTCAGACGGATTAACACAGCCGGATTGTTGGTTAATGGCATTGTTTGATGTCATATGGCCCCCACCGATATCCCGTAATTAGGCGATGGTCCGTGCGGTAGGTTACTTGGACCTTACGAATCTCTTTGAGACCGTAACGAAGTGGATTGTTGGTGTAGGTGTGAAGGGTTGACGTCATGGATCGCATGGCGTGGTCAGAGCGCTAAAGACGTGCACCGCCATCGGCTTTGATACACTCCACAGAACCAGCGTTTGCTCAATTGTTGGAAATTCTGGAAATGGTCATTGGTAGAGTGCTGCTTGTCGGGGTCTTTGACTGGGTCGGTGTGGAAGTGTGTACACTTAATTGGGGGGGGGGGGGAATGACTGAATCTTTTGTCTTTCTCTGATCAAAGACTGAAAGCTCTTTAGAAATATGAACTTGGAAAACCGTCATTCGTGAGCAAGGGAAAATCCAACTCACATGGAACCCAGGATGCCTCTCCCCCCTCCCTCTTTACCATTTGAGGCCAGTATTTAAAGTACTATGCAATATTCTTTCTTTTTTTTTCTAGGGTCCGGGAATGAAATAAAAGGGTAGTAGAAATTTTCGCGCCAAATTTCGGAAAGAAAGAAAGTCGAGCTACTATTGTAGGTCGTGGCCTGTAAAGAAGAGAGAGAGAGAGAGAGAGAGGGGAGAGAGAGGGGGGGAGAGAGAGAGAGAGAGGGAGAGAGAGCAGGTGAACAAACCCAGAGCCAGTTTACCATATCACAGCGCTTCGGTTACCTTGGAGATGGTTAAACGCTATACCAGGACAGCTGTTGGCCGTTACCCTGCAAGTACAAGTGATCGTCTGGCACGGGGCTAACTACACGCTAAGCACGGACTCGCGTTTTACAGCTGTTACAGTGACAACATTCAAATGGTCAGGCAAAAAAAAAAAAAAAAAAAGGGAGTGGGTTTAAACCTTTAATTGCCATAAGAGTACTCAATTCAATATTGCAACTTTTTAAAAAATGATTTAATTTTTATCTCGTTACCTTAGGGCCGAAATATATATTTTGGGTTAAAAGTTTAAGTTAGATTTTGTCTGATTTGAAACTACCAAACACATGAGACTGATGCCTTAGTTATTATTATTTTTAAAGCACAAGCCCCAGTTACTAAAAATCAAAATCTTTATCGAACACGCCAACCATTAGAACTCGATCCTCCGATAATAAATGTTCAGCAGCTAACAACAAACAAGTCACTATTTTCTACGTTCAAAGGGGGGATAATTACGCACGACTTAGTCAGGCGGCCGAGGCTATAGAGAGATGCTAGCACCTCTAATCAAGCCATTAGCAACTGGAGCCAGACATCACTGACGGTCTCTCTCACTGCCAGGCCGAACCTTATCTCTGCGGGCCGTTCTGGTTACGACACTCCGGACACGTCATCGGGAGAGCGGTCCTCTTGTTTTCAGACAGTTTAACTTGTAAGGGCGTCGTTAAATGAGAACCAACGGCCAACGGTTGTGAGGCGTCCGAGTGGACTAGGCCAGAAGGTGACCAGTGCTAACCCCAAAGTTGTGGTCAGTGGATCACCAGCGGACACTGATATGCAAAGGTTTAAAACAACCATCGCCTACACTAAATGAAATTATGCATGTATAGTAATAGTAATTATGGTTCTCTCACATTGGGGGCATTGGCTGACCCATGTTAAATGGCTGGCGTCTGGCAAATACAACGGGAAAACGAGTTTAAAAGAGACTTAATTTGGGAAACCTGTGTGTATGTGTAGATGCTAGCAGAGCCTGGTTTAGGAATTGGGGAGGTGACAGTTTGGGTTCAACCATTTCCTCATCGGAGTGATTATTCACACAGCTGTGGGAATAACGTCTGCGTTATAGACACATTGACGCATGCGCACTGGTGTCCATTTGAACGATAACAAGTTGTGACCTTAAAAAACGCTTAAATTTTATGAGCGTCTGTAGAGGAATGGTCAGAACCAATGTGTCATATTTTTGAGGTGGAGGTGGATCGAATCCATGAGGTGGCGCATAGTTTTTCTTTTTTTTTTTTTATTTAAACAAATTATATTTGTTAATCACAATGAGTTTTTTTTATTACTTATACTATGATGATATTTATTAATTTCCCCCAGGCCTATCTATTTTTATACCCTCCACATCTATAGCTGTCAACAAGGAAGCAATGCTACATATATTATAAATGAAAATGACTAGCAGTAATAGAAATACATGGTAAATTCCCATATAAATATAATATATTTATTGTCAAGCGGGGGAAGGGGGTAGAAAATGTCATTTTATGACTGAGTTAAAAAGATAGCTAAATGACCGTACTAACATAAGGTGACATTGTTTAAATGAAGTCACGCACCTAGAGGGGAAACGGTCAGACATTTATGACGAAGGTGGGGGGGAGGGTAAGTGTTGAAGAAATGAGGCGTCACATCAAACAGCACAACTTCAAATAATAGTTTTTCTTAAATNTTGGATTGTTTACAATTTGTATATTGACGTTTTACATGGATTCACGAGTGTTATGTTATTAGAGTGCAGACTTACACTAAATACATAATTACATGACAAAAAAGGTACTTGAAATATGCTCAGTTTCAAATAGAAAAAAAAACTGCTTTAATTGGGGATGGGGGAGGTGCAAAACTTTTTGACGACTGGTTGAGACTTGAAAAATCAACAAAAATTGCGTGATGTCATTTATGGACGACAAATTAAACTTAATAACTACATACGTGTAATAAATTGGAATATTTTTGTTTAAACTCTAAAGGTTAACAACACTAAGACAAGTAAAATTAATTTTTAATTTAAAAAATAACTATTAAGATCGACATTATTATTATAATGATTAATGATGTTCATATTTAGGCTTAGGCTATATAACAAGCCTATTTACGATTCAAAATCAATAGCTATTAGCCAAACTACCTATATATTAGTATGCTTTTAATTTAAAGTCAGTATAACTATCACATTTTTTGGCTGTGTGAATAACGCTGGCAATATTCACACAGCTGTGGGAATAACGCTTGCCATGCCTTTCCTCATAGCAAAAATAAATACGTTTTTATTTTTCTATATTTTCTTTTTAAGTGCATTTTTTCCCCGCTTAACTGGTGATTCAACGCATGATGGAAAGTCTCCCCAGGATCTGCCCCTGTATATGACATAAAAGCTGGACATCAAACGCTAAACAGAATTCGAATGAAACACAAAAAGTAAGCTCGCCAACGATTGGACAATTTCAAACATTGGGCGTAACACGAATCAGTACTGAAGTGGTTGACGTGAAATCAGTCAAGTGAGATCCTGTTCGTGGTATGTGGCAGAGCTGGTCCGCAAACAGATTCTTAGAAATTAAATAACATAAGTTTTTAATGGTGTGGATGTACATTATTGACATAGTATCTGTGCGATAATTGTTACAATTTATCACTGAACAGAAGAAAATGAGATCTACTGCATGTTTCATTTAAGTCTCATTCCTTAGATCCTTGAAGTAAATTTTTTATATATATATATATATATATATATATATATGTGTGTGTGTGGGGGGATAAATTCCCTTTCCCAACCAGGAAATCTCGTATACACATTTTTTTAGAAAACAACAATTTTTCATTTTCAACAAGCAACACCGACATGTAGTTAGTTACTTTGGTCCGGGAACTTCCAACTTCATGTATAGTGAAATGTGCTGACTTATTGAGCTTAACACCTAATGTTTCTCCAACGTATTCAAGTTATCCTGTACTCTACATAGTACATACTATCAGAAAACTGGCTTTTAGCTGGCTGATACTATCAGAGAGGAAAATAAAACTTGTTAAAAAAATTATTGTACCATCTCATCTTAATCTCTTGTTTCAGTCGGTGACGCCCCCTCCTACCAATGGCTTTAGCTAGGGATTTTTAGGATCTTGGGGGCCTCTTTGGGGGACCCTGCATACACGGCGGTGGTGTAATATTTTAGGGGCCCGTCAAATGTCGACCCGACGGGACTTTCAACTATGGACACCCTCACCACCCCCAAAAAAAACCAACAACACAAAAACAACAAATAAAAATAAAAAGATCTCGATAACTCATTGGTCAAACTACCATTATAATACACTCAAAGGTAATAAGTGTTCTTTTGTTTTGGTCAATCTCTTTAAGTGTTTTTTTTAATTCATTAAAAGACAAAACAACGTAAAATCAGCTCTTTTATGGTTATATAGATTTGTGCCAAAATTTTCTGGGTAATTCAAGAAAAGCAGAAGAGGTCTTCGCATTTTGGCGGGAAATAAGAACCCTTCAGAAAACATACGGAGACAAAGATATCGACAATTAGTCGGAACACGTGATATGGCAACAATGTATCGGTCTGTCTCAAATACAGCGGCATTCAATCATTTAAAACTTATGCTTGACAAGAACGGTGTTCCATGTCATTACAACATTACATAGCTGTAGTTAGCTGGTCTTCCAAGCCATTTTAACATTACTTAGCTGTAGTTAGTTATCTGGTGTCCCACCCACCACCCAACCCACTGTGCCCACACACCCTCTGAAGGAATGAAGCCGATAACATAACAATTTACTAGCGTCGTGGATTACCTCCAAATATGTGGGTGGGGGTCAAATAAGTGGGTGGGGGTTATCGAAATCGGAAAACCCACTGATGCCTTGACAGTAGAACACCAACACACTAGAAACGGATGTAACTATTTGGCATTAGGCCTGAATAGTGTATAGATCATGTTGGTGAGAAACTGTTCTATACACCGATTGACACATTCATTTTTATAGTTACCATACCATAAGGTTGAGCAGAGACAAATAGACTATTGAGCAAAGACACTTAGACTTTGACTACTATACTATACACATTTCCTAAAACATCTCCATTATCATAATACGCATAATACATAAAGCCTCTCCATGCTAACTTCAATGGTCTCTTTCACCCCCCCCCCCCCCAACGGCACATACAACATAATGACCAGCTGAAACACCTCCACACTTCGGAAACTTCAAAGGGGGAACATAAATTATTCCTAAACCCATTAATGAGGATAGAGTGAGAGGGGGTGAGATGGGAACGTACGGCTCCGCCAAGAGTTAACGCGAGGTCAAGGGGTTCAGGGGAGCGAGGATTCGTCCCCGCAGGCAATAAACGCTCGGATTCCACCGAATGGGGAGGTCACGTGACGTAACAGCGGACAGTTGAGCGTCGGTCTGGGAGGTCGTTATCTCGACCCTCAGTGACCATCGCCGGCATGGGCATGGGCGCTGAAACATGACCAATGTTGGGATGGTGGACAGAGGGGTGAAGCGTCGGGTTGGGGTGGGGGAGGGAGGACGGATACGAGACGCCTGGCCCACAAAGAAGTACAGGAAAGAGATGCCCTTAAGTTAACACGGCTCAGGTTTCGCGCCCTTCCTGTCTTGACCAGTGAACTAGCTTGTGTACACGTGTCAACTCATCCCATTTCTGGCAATCAACATTCTTCAAACATGTCATGAATGCTGATTGCCCACACACGCTAACACACCTTTTTCTCCAAAACAGTATCCTAGGCATCTATTTAGTAGTGACTTTTTTTATTTAACACGTTTTAGTATAATTATGTTTGGTTGTTGTTTTTTAATTGTTTTTTTTTAACTTGCCAATGCCAATTATAAAACAAGTTAAGAGTTATTTAAACTATTAACATGCAGATATGCAGTGAGGTAATTACAGTCTGGGTCTATTGTATAAGTCTGACATATTGCAATACGATGATAACACATGTAATTTTTTTTTAATATACCAAAAGACATTGTCCAACTCTTCATTCCAAGAGTTTTTAAAAAAAGAAAACTAGATTGTAACAGATCCGTACCCCATTCATTATGAATCAAGAAATGCTAACTTCTGAAATAGATCAATTGAACTTGAGATACCCGGAATAAATGAATATATAACAGAAAATAAACTGTATTCTCCCCGAAAGATGTGTGATTTCTTCCACATGCTGATAATTGTTTTTTATGTTTATATACGTGCGGACTCTCGGTGAGGAAGACGCAAATGACGCAGAGCTTGCAGGCCTGCGCGCCGTATATGTTGCGTCACATTCACACGCTCAAGTTAAAAAAAACCATAAGAATCCACAAGAATACTGAATGAATTCGTAGGGACTCCCCCCCCCCCACTCCTCCTAAATAACAATGACTTGATTCCCCTGGCGTGTGTCGAAAATTGCTCAGTTCAGTTTTTTTTAAACATAAATTTGGGTCGTCTCCGTGGTGTCCCCGGGGAGGGCAGAGCCCAACAGGTGTGCGGCATCCAACAGGTGAGGTCAGTGGGCTATGAGCAGGTGAGGTCGATATCCAACATGTGGATACAGAAATCATCCAACAGGTGGATACAGGAATCATCCAACCGTCAGAGGTTTATACTCGGTCCTACCTCAGGCGAGAAAACGGTATTTTAATTTTAAAAATTTAACGAATCACACACTTTGAGTCTCTTTCCGAATATCTCAATCCACCTGGTGCCAGCCTCCCCACCCTACCATTACAAAACTTACACTAAATATATCTCATTAGCGCCGTCAAGCATGTTTTTTTGCAATCAGAATATTTGTCTCGTGTCCTGACGTCGGAGGAGTAGCAAGAATATCTGACGCCCAGTGGCTGGGAGGCAATAAAAATGTGCGCCCCTCCCCGGTCTAATTAATATCTTATACTAGTTAAACTAGTTTACTAATAAAATATGAAGCTTCAAGTATGACTTTGGCTACCCTGGACATAAGCGCCGGGGATACAAGTGTGCCCCCAAAGCTACGCCTCTGCCCTAACATGATTGATTTCATCCCAAGTCGACCAATCCAATGTTATAATTATTAGTGTGTTCAGAATCATCTGCATACAGGACCTTCAGATATAGTCGCTGAGATCCACGGCCTATAATCTAAGAATGAAATGAACCGACAAGATGATATTTCAGTTGAAGCGCACACACCTCCGCGGGGGCTGGCATGTGAATCTTAGAAAGCAACAGGTTGAATTTCGCGCCACGCCATCCACAACAAAGGACCCGAACAGGAAGACCGGGGGACGTGACCTCAATGAAGGACATCTGGCGTGTGTGCATGCGATATCTCGGTCAACTATGTAGTAACGCCGTGTTTTTTTTTTACCTTTTTGGTGTGGCATGAGTCTTGACTACCTTGACACCCACACGAGATCGTGGCGGTGAGCTAAAGGTGTGGGTAAGTGGTGTATGTTGGGCAGAAGACATGTCTCCTGAAGATTTTTAATGCCACCAAAAACCGTTTTTTTAAAAAAACGTTCAGCTCTCGATTCATTTTAAATATTACAATAAAGCATCTTACGCGATTCTGACGTAAATACTTACAATTTTTTTTTTTTAAATTGAAAAATTACATGACTATTCCAGTATAGTGATGAACTATAATATTCTAATTATCTTAACCCCCCCCCCCCCACTTTTCCACCCCCACAAACAATGGAAATACGTTGGGTAGGACTACAATGCGTCTCTTAATGATGTATACTGGACTAAATACTGCAGCCAATTTTTGTTTTCGTGCCTCTATTACTATTAGTTATTGTTTGTTCGCTGACGAAGACTTAATGCCCGTACTTAAGTTGCTTTCAGTCGTCCTGCCAGGCTCACACATAATCGTTTTACATAAAAAGAGGCACTCTATCATTGTAAAAATACACGAGAACATTGACGAGCCAAACAATTTGACATCTGATGTTTAAGGCATGGGACTGTATAGATCTATCAAAGAACTTAATGATCCCAAAAAACGAACATCGAAATCATTTCCAATAACCGCATGCGCCGTGGTAACTTTTTTTTTTTTTTTATATGTGCACAAATGTTCGACTCGTTAAACTTTGCCCAAAGAGATCCTGATCCTAGGATACTTTTCTAGGACTTTCACAGAAATACCTGAAGTCCTGTAGACCTTATCTATCTCTCGTCAAAGGCCCGCCCCGTGCGTCCTATCGCAGACGTTTATCGGCGACAGACCATTGGCAGAGGGGGACATTACGAGTAAGGCAGAAGTTGCTCTGGGTCATAACCTTTGAACCCAAGTCATTATTGAAAAGGACGCGTCCCAAATGGAGTAAATTATCTCAAATAAAATATTTAAATTTATGCGGGACTTAATTCCAACAGACCCCCACCCCCGAATTATTTTTTAAAAATTTAAAATATAAAACTATATCTTTTAAAAACCTCTTCTTTTGCGAACTATGGCACGTGGTTTAAAAATGTGTTTGTATTATTTTCCCTCGCCATTTTTAATGTAAAGTTCGTGAAACGGGGATTGCTAATGTTAGTAACTTTGAGTAGCATTTAAATCGAATGTCTCCTGGTGTGCTATAATTTTAGATTTAGCCATTTAAACAACCTTTCAGTCATTCAAACAACCTTTCAGCCATTTAAACAACCTTACAGCCATTTAAACAACCTTTCAGTCATTCAAACAACCATTCAGCCATTTAAACAACCTTTCAGTCATTTAAACAACCTTTCAGCTATTTAAACAACCTTTCAGCCATTCAAACAACCTTTCAGCCATTCAAACAACCTTTCAGCCATTCAAACAACCTTTCAGCCATTCAAACAACCTTTGAACCATTATGTTTCCAAATGCAGTTGAACGAACATTCAGCTTCTTCAATTTATGAGAAAAATGTACCAAACAATTTTCAGCTGGATTGCCTCAAATTGTACAAGCAGCGCTTCAAGATTGGTCCCACGAGCAGAGCAGACAGTCAAGCTGGATGCCATTTTTAAATATCGAAAAATCAATGATGTGGTTTGGTAAATATTTTTGACCAATGTTCTAGGAACAATATTTACTTTCTAACACTAGAATAGCCTTAATGTCCAATAATTGTCAAAAGGAAAGAAAAATACAACAAACAACGTAAGCGTTCCCTGGTGGTTTTCCAACACGTACGGCGCTTGGCAAGGGATTGGTAATAGAGCACGGGCCAATAGCAGGTTGTTTAAGCCAGTCAATAAGTTCGCGAGTGGGTCGCTTGGAATTAAACAGAGCCCGGAGCTGAAGAGACCTATACGTTTAAAACGGTCGGTAAATAACAGAAACCAATACACAAGTTGGTGGGGGTTCAAGTGTTTGGTAAACTGAAAATGTGGGGACACAGGATGATGGGGTGTAACTGAAAAATGTTGAGACACAACACGATGGGTGTAACTGAAAAATATGGGGACACAGGATGATGGGTGTAACTGAAAAATGTGGGGACACAGGACAAGGGGCCACTAGATGCCTGAAATCGCTCAGAAGCAAAGTACAATGAAAGAAAACAACTTACCTGGTGAGTGTAGGTGAGTCGTCGACAGGGGATTCCGAAGAGAAACATCCTGCATGAGAAAAGGCGGATATTATATGTTGAAGCCAGCAGTAAATTTAATTCAGAAATGCAGATTAGTGCAGTCATATTAATTATTGCTTAGATTCCTACATATTCAGTCCTAAAGCCTTACTGGCAAGGCAGGTTGTCAGAAGCACCCCAACAATTAAACGGTGTATATTATTAAGTTTTATAAACAACTTCCTAGACTTGGATAGGGAAATTCCTGCAATTATGCATTTTGATATATTTTGTTGTGGCTGTCGAAAGATTGGTCAGAATGCAAATGGAGAAATTCTTTATTCAACTAGTCAACACATAAAACCTGAGACTTAAGGGTATATCAACCAACTACCACAACACAACGGGAGACTTTCTCTCAAAACCTTTAGACCAGAATTCATGAAATCCTGTATTTAATTTAAGCCTGTTCTTATACATTGGTAAAATATGCACAAATGAATGATGTGGGACAGAATAAGTTAGGCAAAGAAGATTTAACCCCATTATCACTTTTAGTTTGTCAGGATTGTGCGAATAATCTATACAATTTTTTTTTAAAAGCAACTTAACATTGTTTGCTTTGTAGCATATTAACAGATCTATTGACCGACGTTTGATTGTAAACGATATAATAATTCACTTCATTTCATAGAATACAGTCTAACAAATCAATGATTTTTTCATATTTTCAGAGGAATCAGTTTTGACACATCATATAGAATGTGACTGCGATAAAGATTTACTTTTAAATAAAATACAAAACACACAAATTGTGTATTGAAAATAATAAATTTGAGCTTTATTTTTAAACCAACATGACAGTAAACATTTCGGCTAATGCCTTCATCAGTACAGTAAACATAAAGATACGTACTTACATAGGTAATTTAAAAAAATATTCTTAAAAAAATTCTTAAAGCATGCTAGATCATAAAATATTTATTTAAAATAAAGAGAAAGGAAAACAGCAATGACACAGGATATAGAGAAAAGGGAGGAAGTATCTATAAAGCTACAGTGAAAACCACAACGGAAAAAAGAGTTTACAGTTTTGACCATTGTTGGCAACAGTAACACCAGTCCCTGGGTTAATGTCAAGTACCGGTATACTATATTAACGAGTATATTAACCGCTATTGTAATGTTTCCGACACTTTAAAATATATTTTGGCAAAGTGGTGAGTTTTGATTATTTGAAATATAATTTTTAGGTGTTATTTTATTAATAAGAGTTAAAAAATGTTCCCATAAATAAAATCTGCCACAAAGGTCTGTTGGCAACATTGTTGTCCAACCCGAGTCTCCTGCACATCGTGATGGTGTGTAGAGCAGTGGTCCCCAACCTTTTCATCGCCGCTGACCGTTATACGTTTGAAAATTTTAAAGCAGCACACTAAGTTTGTGTGGTGGGGGGGTTAGGGGTGGACGTTGATTGTTTAAAATGTATATTGATTTGATTTAAAAGTGTTAGTATAATTGTATTTTTATATGCCTTCAAATCAAATCCAGTTTCACCATAAAATGACAATAAAGTTATTTGAGATGTTCTTCTGAAACGAGACTTCAAGGATTTGCATTTGGAAAGTCGTACAATACAATAGCAAGAATACCCCTCAAAAATAATTTAATGTTTCTTGGCGGCTCGGGGTTTGGGGACCACTACAGTAGTGGGTGCAGGGGCCAACAAGCCGATTACATTTCAGCAGAGCTTAAACCAACAAACTGGGTAGGGGCGTCGATAAATTCTTTGATGAAAGTACAAAAGGGGACGTCACCTGACATATAATCAAAGTTGCCAATCGATTTGGCCCACGATAACGACCCCCCCCCCCACTCGTCACACGGTGTAAGTATCTCCGTGTAAACACACAGGTTTACCTTAGCACAAGAGATAGCGGTGGGGGGTTTCGTCACCAATCTTTAAACCGATTGTCCAGCTGTCTTTAAAAACCAATTCTAATCTTACCCAAAAAATATGTGTTGCAATAACATTTAAAGGAATGAGAATAAAACAAAGACACCAAAAGAAAAAACCCAACCTAAACTCATGCCACACAATAAAAGCTTCTCGGAATAAAAAGATCTAAATTTCACTCCAACTACTATTGTGTTTAAATTTTAAATGAGCAAACACGGACGGCACTGTCCCTAAAGTGAAGAAGCCTTACATTGGCTGCTCTCATTAACACGGAACTTTTCCCATTTAACAAGCATTATATTACCTGCCTTCATTTATAAAAAAAAATATTCAGTAACTGAAATCATTCTTAATTTCTTGAAAT
>MUZC01000492.1:480753-496359 GCA_002072015.1 Radix auricularia
ATATAAAACCATAAAAGTTATAAAAATTTCTGTAACATTGATACCTATCAACTCTGTGTTGTTCAAAAAGTAGTTAAATAATGTTAATTAAATTTACTTTACTTTAATAATTATTAGTCTTATTTAATAATTTAAAATGATTTTTTTTTCAAATTCAAATACAAATTAACTTACCTCACCTCAGTATTGAGTGTTTTAAGGCAAGGCAGGTCTTCTTCGGGAGAAATTAATTTCCAAAATTTGTCGTAGTGGGTTTATTTTTTAATACGAATATGTGGTCTTATTCATATTCTATTTAATTTTTAAACAAATGTTCTAGGTCTCATCCTGAAAAATTCATTAAAATAAAGCTTCTTGGGCGACTAACTTCTTCGGTGACTCTAGGCTAGGCACTCTAGTCTAGCGCCAGCGGCCTAGGCCTAAAATTACTAATAATCAATTTAATCATATAACGTTTTATGTTGGCTTGTTTTGTTGCGATCGAATTTCGAAGTAAATGAAATTCAACACTCTCACTCACTCTAAAAGATTTGGGTTTAACCACATGTCACTCTGATCTTTACCAATCTAATGAAATAATGGGGGAGATTTATTTGATTTTTATCTATTTTAATTGTATATGCAAATATTATTTATTAAATAACAACAGTGGTTGTTAAGCTAAACAAATAAAAACGAAAGTAGGCGATGTCTATATAAACATACAAAATGTGTGTTTAAATAGCGAAAATGATAAAGGTTAAAGTTTGTTGTCAAGACAAACAATGTAATTCGCGCGATATCAGCTGAAACAATCGCTTGCAGTGTAACCACCTTAAAAATTACTTTTCAGATGCGCGTTCGCGCGTATACTAGATGAGCGAATTCGCGTGCAGTGTAACCACAGCCTATAACTGCATAGACGCAATTCATCTTAATTAAGATTTAAATAATAGTTATTTCTTAAATCTCCGAAAGATCTTCTTCACCAATTGTTTTGAAATGTTGATACAACGTTGCACTTGAATATGCGCATGTTTTTGTATACCTAGCCTATATGTTTTACACAATGTACCGTTTATGTACCACGCGTTGCCGAGGGCCCATATTGCAGTTTCACTTTCATCAGCTAGGCTATATACATATAATTTACAAACATTTATGAATTTATGGATCTAGACCAAATCTAGTATACAAAAAAAAAAGTTGATAACCTGTATTAAAATAATACAGGGAGTTAAAGTTTAAATATTTATTCCATTTGGGACCAGGGGCTCCAAATCAATATTTCTTACAATCTATCGGCATCTTTCCGACTTGTAAGACAATGGCGCATCATTGATGATTTGGGTTACATTTTTTTCATGTGGCTGAGCAGTCCTATTATTCTTACATTATTGCGTAAGATAATACACGGATTGGCTCTTGGAAAAAAAACACATAGGCATACAATGCGTCATTATCGTGGCAAAAAATAATAAAAGAATAAACATACTGAGGTGTTTTAAATTTACAAAAATTTACTGTTTGGGACCAAGTACCGTGCACTGGCTTTATGCCTCCTATTTCCTTAGGCCGCCCCTGTTAGGCATACAACGTTAATTATATTCACTGGGAACACAATCTCCATGAAATCGTTATACAAAATAAAACGGAATTGGATCCTATAAAGAAAGTATTTGTCGTTTTGCCGTTATACCGATACAAGATTGGTATCCTATTAAGAAATGAGATTTCGCTAGTAAATTGTATCATATGGGAATGATATTCCATCCCGAATGGGATCCTTTTATAGATCAAGATTATACATGGATATGGGGTTTCGATGGAGAATGGAATCGTGTTGGAAAAATGGATCCTTTCGTGGAATGGGCTATACAAATTATCTGATGTGTTTTATTGAGGATTTTTTTCTTTATTTGGCAAAGACAATTTTTCCCCTTCAAAATTGACTTGTTCTTGCGTGTGTGTTTTGCCAGTGAATTAGGCTATACCATTTATTCACATATAAATAAAGCAACATTTAGCTTCTGGGCCGTCCATATATGACGTCACGCGATTTTGGCTTTTTTTACCCCCCCCCCCTTTCCTCGTCACATTTCGTCGCAAAAAACTTAGCCGTATTTTCTAATTGAAAACATGCATATTTCAAATATCTTTTTTGACATTTAAATATGTATTTAGTGTAAGTCTGAAATCTATCTAATTATTAATATCCTAACTAGGGTTGTACCAGATTCAAATTTTTAAAATTCGGCCGGATCCGGACAGATTTATGAAGTGAAATCAGGCCGAAGCCGAAGCCGGTTTGGATTTGTAAAAATGGAAGGAATCATGATTTGCTGGAGCCGGAGCCAATCTATCTATATATATGGCTCTAAGGCCAGCCGGATTTATGAAGTGAAATTCTGCCGGAGCCAGATTTGTAAAAATGGCCGAATTCCGGATATATGGCCGTCTCAGCTGATACTGATAACTACCGATAAATAATGTTCGGGGTATATAAAAGACTCGTTAACTTCCTGTCATTGATTCATTCAAAGAAACAAAATCTTTTTTGTGTGCGTGCGTGCGTGTGTGTGTGTGTGTGTGTGTGTGTGTGTGTGTGAGTGTGCGCGTGTGTGTGTGTGTGTTATGATTTTTGTTTCATGTTCAGAGGGGAAAGTTGTTTTAAAATACCTTGTAGTTTTCAGAAATTTGACAGATAACACGCGAAAAGCCATTGAAAACTTATTAAATAAATTTTAAGCAATGAATTACGGTAGTTAAGTGGAAATTTTATATGAAGATGCGCGTATTTTGGTTTGATGTGACGCCTCATTTCTTTAACCACCCCCTCTCCTATCGTCACCCATCGTAAGTAATTTTTTAAAATGTTAAATAGCTTAAGTCTGGTGAAATGAAATGTGTTAATTTTTTTCCGCTTAAAAATATTCACGATTCCCTTTATAATATCAATAGGATCTAATTTAAAACAAGTAGATCTAACTCCTTTTTCCTATCATAGATTAAAGCTATTCAAAAACCTCAAAGCCGAAATTTTGATAGCTTTAAACAGGTAATTAAAACTACATTAGAATCGGCAATAGCTATTTGCTAAAAGAAAAGTAAAACGTTTCACTTTCATAATTAATATTTTAAATGATAACGAAATCCTCTTTGTGTGCAACATGATTGGACCATAAAATGTATGTAAAAACCTGGCCAATTTATATGGCGCGAGAATTACGGTATTTTTCTTGGTTTTCTTCGCTCTTTCATTGGAAAGTGAGCTGTGTCCAAGGATACGCTATAATTTTATTTTTCGCATTGTAGTTATGGCAGATGTTATAGAACAGTTTCAAGGAAGTTGGGCAGATCTTACAGACAATTCTGTTGAGTGCCATGAAAGGTAATATTTTTTTTAGTTTAGTGTAAACCACTAGATCGAGGACAATGACAAGGTTGATGAACGTACCTGTTACTTAATGATAAAATCAAAATGAAATATCGATATTTTTTGTAGGCTTGTAATTGTAGGCAACGTTTTTAGTACAGTTACAGTTAATTTAAGTAATTGTTGTATAATTATTATTGGCTAAAGTGTAGTAGTAGTCGTAGTCGTGATTTACACTTACTTAGTCACTTATCAGTGATCAGACTTATCTGATCTTGAATCTTAATGTTAGTATTTTTTTTAGTCTTAGTATTCTTAGCCTTGCCTTAGACGCCTTAGTGGCCTTAGCCTAACTTTAATTTAGCCCACTTTTATTAAATATTTGTCATGGTGAAGTAAATGATGGGCTAATCTGAATATATTTATGTACAAAACTTTACTTTACTTTGAACTTAGACTTAGAGTAATGAGTAATGCCTAGGCCTAGTTATAGTTTCAGTTTCAATTTCACTTACACTAATACTAATTTCAAGGTGGGTTAGCCTCAATTTAACTCCTTAGTCTTAGTTATTAGTAGAAGAATATTGAAGACTTACTAAACTTAAATTAATATTAAACTTGAGATTTAATTGATGAATTCAATGTTGTGTCTAGCCTATATATATTTTTATATTATCTTGCATTTAAATTTAAAGGTTTTATAGTTAATAATAATATTGGAGCTTATTTATTATTAATTATTATTTTGATTTTATTGAGTTTAAGTTTAGGTGCTTTACCCTCAACTATACTTAAGCCTTAGTCATAAGTCTATGTTTATGATCATTATGGTATGTTAAAAATGTCACAAGTTAGTTTTCCTTTTTTTTTCATTAACAGGGAGATTCTTGAAAAAAATGATAACTGTGATGATATGCCACAAAAATCAAAAGATTCTCATGAGAATAAGAACCCTGAAAATGATCTTAGGAACAAATTAAACAGAAGCAGGTAAAATATTTATTAATTAATCCACGATAAAGACAAAGAATCCAAAGAGCTGCTCTAGTCTCTAGTAGGTGACTTGAAAGGCAGAGGGAGCAATCTCCTATTTGACTGTGTACTTTTTTTCCAACATTTGGATTATAAGCTTACTCAACATTAAGTGCCTTTAAACTTAATTCTTTTCTTATAACTATTATTTTTTAAATAATTTTTTTTTTCAAAATGAATTAAATTAGTATTTTTTACAAAGGCAAAGGGGCTACGGTTCGCTAATAAACTCATTTTAATGTCATGTAGCTTTAAAAAAAACTTGGATAGTAAAGTCATTGACACTGCTGCTTGGTGATACTAAGTCCTTCAGACTGCACCTAAGACACATCTTTTCAAAATTAATGAATTAACATTTCTTTTTAATGATTAACATAGCTGATATATAAGATATTGTCATTTATGTAGTGATTGTTTATTATGAGATGAGTGTTTGTTTAATTAATATATTTATGTTATTATATCCATGTAAAATGCAGTGAGTCGGCTTCTTGCTGGGACACAGCACTATTTAAATTGTCAATTTATATTATTATTATAAGCTAAAACTCTGAATTAAGTGAAACATTTCCAGCAAAGCTTAAATTGAGCATGTCTCTTGCAGATCTATTTAACCTCTATTCATGAAAAAATTTGCATGTGATTACTATTATTAAAGTAATGAATTCCATAAATGAAGACAGTATTTCACAAAACCATTTTTTTCATCATCATTATCCTGGGTGTTGTAGCCTGGCACACTCAATGACATTCTGCATTTCAGGCCCAATCAGTTGCCTTTTGTCTCTATATCTGTAACCCCCACGACTTTAGGTCATTCTAAAATGTAATGTCCTTTTCCAGTATTGGTCAAAGTCTGAAGTTATTAGTCCATTTTTCTGAATGTGACTGTGCTTACATACAGAGTTTGTGATGGGAGTGATTTTTATTCTAGCATATCTGATCAATGAATTACAAATTTTATATTTTTTTCCTCTTCAATTTGTGCTTCTAGATTAGACTTGATAGTTTAATTAAGAATTTGTGTTGTTGTTATATTTCATTGTGGTAGGAGACTACAAGACGAACAAAGACCATATAATAGAGGTAGACGAGACATCTATTCTGGCCGGTCAAATTGTTCACGTCGAGAAAATGAACTAAGTCCATTGAGAAGTCCTATAGATCGCAGCAAAACAAGCATATCAGACATGGATAACAGTCGCAATCATAGGTACCTAAAGTTTTTTCATCAATTATAATTTTATAGAAAAGGTCAACTATTACACAGATAGTATGCTTAAAATTTTAAGATAGTACATCATCTTTGTGATTTAAGTCTAATTATGAATGTGCACAAATTAAATTGAAGTCACTCCTCATCTGCAGATTTTCAAGGACCCAAGTTTCCCAAAATAATTCTCATAAAAGCTACCATTGCAGCACACAATCCCCAGTAAGACATCCACGAAATAAATGGGTGGTAGGAACTGATTCTACATCAGGGAGTGAGGAGACCACACCAAAAACTTTTATTTCAGAAAGGGACTTAGAAAAGTAAATAAGTTATTATTTTGTATGTATCTTAAAACTTTTATTTTTATTTGTTTCGTTGACAGTTTTGAAATTAATATTAATTTCTCATTAAAAATGTTTTTTGTACTAACACAAATTATGTCCTCCTAACATGCATGTGATCTTTTAACCCATAATAAATGATACAATTTTGTTCATTTGTTGAACATGAAAAATTTTTTGTTTTAGCATAACAAATATATTTCTTACTTTCAAAACTTAATTCAATGGTATTTAGAGAATATGTGTACCACAAGACATCAATTAATTATGCACACACTATTTCCATAGTGGCACCCCAGTACTCTCCAGGATTCATTCTGATCAAAGACGTCAATCATGGTAAATTAAAACATAATCTTATTATACTCTAATTACTTTCCAACTTATCACTGATTGTGAATTACATATGAATGGGTATCCAGTCTTAATTTTCTACCTAATAACTAGTCTCAGTAATGTTTTTTACATTAATGCCAAGGTTAATGGTTTTAGTTGAGCATGTCTATATTGCAGTAAATCTATAATTACTGTAAATTCTAAATAACGAATTCAATCAACTCTATTTTGAGATATGCCATCTTGGCTCACCTCATGATTTTTATTAATGTTTTTTAAAACTTAGCTCTACTGAGAGTGATATAATAAAATTTATTACTAGAGTCATTCTTTTATCATGGAATAGTGTGAAGTCCATTTTTAAGCAAGTATTATTTTTAATGGTCTGGATTTGGTTTAGAAACACTGGATATTGTTAAACTTTTAACATTTTTATAAATCATTATTTTAGGTCTCGTAGGAGATTGCAGCTTCCATCTGAAAATGAAGAATCCGAGGGTGAAGAATGTGAAAAAAATTCAGCACTTAAAGAAGAGTAAATACTTTTTGTTTTCACTTTTAGTACCGTTTAAAAAATATTTATATATTTAAGATTATTTTTCCTTTTAATGTATTTGACATCGACACCTTATAGTTCGTAATTTTTTTCTACTGTTTTAGAATTTTGAGTACAACTTGATAGACAAGATCATATTTAAACTTTCTTTTCCCCTAAATCCCATTAGATTACTTTTTATATAGTATTCACTTTATTAATGAAAAAAAAAACAGGCAATAACAGGTGATTAGTTTGATGCTTATCACCCAAAGTTCATATTGAGGAAAATGTCTAAGTATAATATTTATCATTCTTATTTTGTTTGTTTGAACTAACATGTTTTCTAAAAATTACTCTAATGAAACATTAATATTTGTTAATACTGATTGTTGTCATATTGCTAACATTTTTATAGTAATAGTAAACTATTAAGGTTTAAAAACATATAAACGATATATTATTCTTTGCTGTCTTTCTATGGTTTATCAAATGTTTTTATAGGTAAAAAAAAACCAACAAACTAAAGCATTTGTAAGAACTTTTTAAAATATACTTCAATACAATTTTGTGGTCAAAATAAATGTATTTCTTTTTGAAAATATTTATGTCATAAATAATCTATATTTCAGAGTGTTATTAGCAGTGGCGTAGCTAGACTTTTTGCCGCCCTTTTTAGAGGCCATCCATATATGACATCACATGCCGGGGTGGGGGATTACCACACTCGTGACGAGGTGGAATGTTTAATAAATGTAATGTCACATCAAATACGCGCAACTTTAAATAAAAGTTCCACTTAAATATTTGATTACTGACACTTTTTATTATTTAATGACGTTTTACATGGCTTCACGCGTGTGATGATATTAGATTGCAGCCTTACACTAAAGACATTACTCAACAAAAAATTGATTTGAAACATGCTCATTTTCAAATACAAAAATATGGTTTACTGAGGGACGGGGTGGCCAAAGCTTTGTAACGTCATATGGAAAAATGGGTCTAAGTTTTTATGATGACGAGGGGTAGGGGGTAAAAAATAGCGTGAAGTAATTTATGGCTTACGGCTTAAGTCAATTATGTAATGGATTTTTATAAATTAATAAACAATAATAATTGTTATGGAAGGGAAGTAAAGGTGGGAAGCATTTTTCCCATTGCATGCCATATTTATGTAAGAAGTAATAAAAGAGGCAGCATAAAATGATATACCTATAAATATACGCTTATAAAAATACAAGATACTTTTTTTAAAAGCCACAAGAAAGTTACTGAGTTCGCAGGTCCACACCCTTCCCCCCCAAATGAGACAACACATATTCCAAAAATATTATCAATTTATATATAATATGCTTTTAGTTTGTATTAATAAATAAATGATTTTTTACAAAGATATTGTATACATTAGTATGTGAACATATTTATACATTTACTGTACTAACTTTCATAGTAGAAAGTCGTTTATTATGCTATCAAATTTTCAAATTATTTGCAATATCTTGTTCTATGGTAAATATTGCAAGATTTATGGTCTTAAATCACTAATTGTGGAATGAAGACATTTTTTATCAACTTCAGTTTGGAGAAGCTCCTTTCACAACTAACAACACTGATAGCAAATGTGAAAATTCTTAGCAAAATTACAATTTTTCTATTGGGTACATGCTTTTCCAATCTATACTGTTGGATAAAAAGGTCTTTCACATCATTTTCTAACGTAATGCCTCTTCTAGTAGTGTAGGTACAGCTATAAAAACCGGGATCCTTTTTCTTTCAATATTGAAATTTTCTTTATCATAAATGCCGCCCTCAAAATGTGTACCTCCGCCCTCTAGCTACGCCACTGGTTATTAGCTTCCAGTGGAATTATCAAATTCAAGGAGGAAAAATTAAACATCTATATATTAATTTTTGTGATTTGATGTTATGTGTTTTTATTAATATTTTAATCATAGAGATGCTGTAAGGTTAGCAAGAAGAGATAAAGATATCTTGTATGGCAAAAGTACAGATGCATACAAAAAGTATATAGCAATAATTCCCAAGTAAGTATCCTTCACTTTTATTCTCAACAAAACCCCCTTTGACCAGTTAGTTATTTGAAAGAAAACAATAAACATTTAATTTTAAGTCTTAAAATTTATTTGTTGGATTAAAAAAGAAACACTATTTAACATAATCTTCAGAAATGTGCGCAGTGGAGATATGAAGTTTCATCCAAGAACCCCAGAGAAATTTAGAAAGTGCAGTCGTAGATCATGGGACTCTCAGGTTAAAATATGGAAACGCCGACTTCATACATGGGCTGAATTATATACACAGACAGCAGACTCTGACAAGTAAGTGTATTATTCATCCTTACAGGGTTTAGTATATATAAACAGCTATATTTTAAAAAACATTAAGCGTTCAAGTGTTAGGTACTTAAATAATCGTTATTTGTTCTGAGTTTATTGTTTTCCATGCAAAACTTAGTGAACTCTATTCCCTTACACTAACTCTCTCCCTGTCTTCATTCACCTAACCCCTCAATCTTTTTCTAACCAACACTTATGTTAAAAGCAATGCACATTAAGTACAAATAGCACGACAGTATTAAACATTAAATGTATCGACCTCTAAGTTGAATTTGTGAAAAAAAATGAGTTATAGCCACCGGATCTTATCTTAGATATACAGACGCTCCTTCTATGCAGAAGATAATTGCGTCCACAGACCATGAGAGATGATCTGTTGGGTCTAGTTAGGTACCCATTCAGAGCTGGTTGACTCGGGGACTCCTCAGGCCCCGGGAACAAATCCTAGGATTCGAACTCGTGACCATCGGTATGACAGTCGAGCGCGCTACCTCTTGACCACCACATCCCACAGATGTTAATATATCATGGTAAAAAAATATGAATGATGTATCTTGAGACAATTTTGTAGTAAGTACAGAATATCAAGCTTCTAACTCTATATAGGCCTACTAAAATGAAATTTTCAAACGTTTGACCAAAAGTTCACTTAATACCTTGTTATTCCAAGTGGGTGATATGTATATGAAATATGAAAGGTTGTTAACCTCCATAAAAACAGGTGTTTATTTCAGAAAAGGCACCACACTTTATTATTAGTTTTAGTGGTTCCTTACACCTCATTTACTTTTCTACATCTTGTCTGAGCCTCTCAACGATAGAAAATACTGATTACCAAGTCCAATCTAGCCATAGTAATGAAATCATAGAGAGAAAGTAGAAATTCTTTATTTAGTGTGAGAAGCTTTAGTCGACTTCCGGAACTGTCAGTGTTTGCTTTGGCCAGTGCCTTTGCTCGTAACGTGAAGTTTTGTGTCACTTAAGCTTATCCTGAAAGATTTGGTCAATATAATAATATAAATACATTTTCAGCAATTTTTTAATTAACCAACTGTTTGAAATAAATTTGAAATCCTAACGGGACTGAGGAGTAAGTTTACAGAATACCTTTTAATGCTATGTCTGATTAATGAGTGAAGAGCAGTGATTAAGTTCTCTATAACTGGATAAAGAAATTTTTTATTATTAGAAATTAAATATACATTGTATTGAAATGTTTTTATGTTATTTGGTTTCTTAAATTTTTAAGAAGAAAAAATCATTCATATTTTTTATATTACTCAATGCACTAACCAATTTAAATGGTTTGTATCCTTAAAATTTTTTAAACAACCGTAAATCATTGCTTTTATCGGTACACATCATACCTCTGAATCAGGTTTACCAATTCAATAAATGGGCTAATCTTAAGGAACATAAAAAATTGGAAGACAGAAAAATTAAATTTTTCAAGGATTTTTCAGTTCATTTTCAGACATGATATGATAATAGTAAATATGTGAAAAAGAAATTGAAACATTGTACATCTTTTTATGTATTACTACATTGAGCATTGTTTTGATAGAAACATTTTTTTTTGCAGGATCTTTGATAGCCCCAAAAAAGTCACGTCCAACGTTGTTGAAGCAAAGACTTCCTCTTACAGTAAGAGTGATGATGAGGATGATGATGATCTTAATCTTGATTCTGATGAAGATGATGAATCGTTCTTGGATAGCATGGATTTCAATTTTTCAGTTGCTGAAGTTAAATTACATGATCAGTAAATGAACTCAAGAAGTTTCAACATGTATCATGCATGGAGATATTTCAAATAACATTTAATATAATAATAGTACTTGGGCATCAGTCTCTCAATATGCTTCTAAGTATACCTGAAAGATGAATATTACTTTTGCAGCCTAAATATATGCCTAAGATATGTGTACATACTTCTTTTTGTCATAAAATCTGTTACCATACCTAGCAAAAGGTGTGGTTTTTTTATTATAATTATTTTTCAAAAGTTGAAATTGAAAGAAGATGAGAAAGGTCAGTGAAATTGTAAATCAAATTAGCTGAGATTTAGTAATTTGCTGCTTAAATTTAAATTTTAAGTAATTATTTTAATGCATTAGAATAACCATTAGTAATAATGTATCTTACTTTAAAGCAAATGTTTATTGTAAGTAAAAACTTTTAGAATACTATTGATATTTTAATATCATTAATAACTTGTTAGCATAATGCTAATATTATTATTTCTATAAATGCCATTGAAAAATAGTAACTTTTTAGAGAGCCTATCCTACAGCAATATCAATTTAACTTAGCTGAAATAAAACTGGGTGATGAACATTTCTCCATTTGATCAGCTTTTCTAAATGAACGTGACTGCTTTACCTTGTTCTTGATTCTGAATTTCTAGTAGTGGAAAACACTTGATTTTTTTTTCCAAGATTATTTGTTACAGGAAAAAGACAATTAATATTTTGATATATAACTAGTGTCTTTGAAAAAAAAAATTAAATCTTAAGTTTAACATCAGTCATTTTAAAGGAAACAACGAAAATTGTGTGTTTCAGTTTTTTATTTGTATATTAATTTAAATTTCAACCGATTGGCCAAATTTCAAACATCTGGCTGCCCATTATAATTTTAAAATAAATGTCTGTTGATTCTGCTGAACATCTGTATATTTTATTTTTTCAGTTTGGCCTCAGTAAACCCTTTTAACCATTTTATGATGGCCATGTTGTTGGAAGATTAGAATTCACTGACAATGATATGCCCATGTTTAACCTCAGCCAAAGTAATATATCTTTTTTACGTGGGCCATTTGATTAAAACATCATATGGATTGTTATAAATGATATTTTAGCATTCACATCTGTCAATTTTCTTATAATGTGCTCCATCTTATTATTTAGATTATAAATTGTGTAACTGTAATGAAACAATTAATCACAATTCATGGTTGCTTCATTGCTTAAATAACACAAATATAATGTCATGAATGTTATTTATATCCATCGGCCAATAACACTGCAACTTGTTCTTGGCAATATTTTAATAACATTAACATTGTTGTTTTTGTGGGTTTGTTTGTTTTTTTTTACAATTCTTTTGCAACATTTATTTTATAAAATAAAATTTACTATTAAATTCAATCACTAAAAATAATTCTTGTAACTTCACGTCTTGCTTAATTTATATGGTTTTATTTATGGGATACCGTTTATCTACAGAGATAATAATTCTGAAATGAGTCTCAAAAACAGACAAATTCAAATGGCCTTGGTTAAGCTCATTTATGTCCTGTATATACTTGTTCTATAGCCCTTTCGTTCATAAGCCAACTCTTCTCTTTTGGAAGAGACTAGTATTAAAAGTGTGAAACCTGCTCGTAAGACGACCGGAAAAAATAATAGGAAAGTGTAAACAAGATATTACACTTTTAAAAAAAAAAAAAGAAACTAAATCGATCATAATTATTGTTAAATTTGTACTAACAATCTTTGTCTTTTGGGCTCTTTGTTAGATAAGAGTTACAGAGTAACTGATTCTTATTTTTGGGTGTGTGTAAAAAGTGGCGTAAGCACATACATAAATTAGTTATTGAAAACAAAATTTGTAAGACAATTAATTAATAAAACATACACAAAAACAAATAAAATGAGTCAATAAGGTAAGTGCAGATGTTTTATAGCTTCAGTTAGTGCTGTCAAATCTTGCAGAATTTAGAAAAGGAACTTAATGATCTACAATAGCTACACTGATATTCAATTTACATGCAGCAGTCACCTATGAACCACTTGTAAGCCGACCACCTTCACCTAAAAAATACTTTCTCTAATTGATTTTATCCAAAAATGGTCGGCCATAGAACGAGTATATACGGTATGTGTTTAAAAGCGATATTGGCTTTTGAATTCCTCCATGTGAACAAATTTCATGAGCACTAGACTAGTAAAAAAAAATTTTTAATGAGTTTAACTTAATTCCAATTTTCTGACCGTCCAGTTAGCCCTCTCCTTGTGACTTGGTTGTCAAGTGTGATAGTCTATAATTATCTACCTTTTATAAGAAATGTTTTAAGTAAAAATCGGATTTAAAAAATAAAATATTGATATTATCTAAATATTACTAGGAGCTTTGTTCAAAACTCAATAAATATTGAAGATTTGTCTACAGTTAATTACAATCCTTAGACTTATGAAAGATTTCCAGGAGATTTCGCCAACATGAAAAGTGTAGGACGAAAAGTTTAAAAAGTTTTGTTTTAAAATTTAATCTATTTATAAAAGTTTTGTTTTAAAAATCTATTTATAATCAATTTATATAGGCTATACATGAATCACTATATTGAATTACTTTTTTGTTCATTCTTCCATAATTTCATAGTTCATTGAGATTTATTTTATTGAAACAATTCAATTAATAATATGATAATGAATACATAGCTTTCATAAGTTTAATATTTCATACCCCAGTGCCCCAACCATGTTCTAAATTATTATCAGAAAGATATGCAAATTGCTATTTCTATTACTGTGAATATTGAAGTATCAAAACATTATTTATTTGACAATACAGTATTAAAAAATCCATTTAAAAAAATTAATACAAGTTTTTATTGGGATTCTTAAAAAGCAAAATTCTATCCCAAAAGTTATAGATTATCTTGTCCATTCTTTAAATTTTCACTGTGAGAAGAAGATTGTCCCCTTGACGCGCCGTGCACTTGCTCAGTTCTTTTTTATGTTTAGTTTCTTTTCTTATTTTTGTTTGACCTGGTGTTTACACAGATATCTTCAAAATAAGAGCAACAATTTCTGCGGGGAAACAGAAAATGTGCTGCGCTGTTTGTCAATTTTCGTGCTTCTAATTTATCTTTCTGAGAACGGATTGAACTAGGAACCAAAGTCCTCCCCAAAACATAAGTTTAAATTACCAAACATTAAAGACACTAGAGAATAGAAGGAGAGAGAGTAGTAGTAACAATTCATAAGGATTCGATAGACATAGAAATTAAAAAGAAACACTTCTTGTTCCACCGGTAAGAACAATCATGCAAATGCCCCATTTGAACAAACCATGAAAACCAACAAACCTTGTATTAACGTTTAACCCTAATAAAATTGCTAGACTAGACATTAGCCGCGTGAGACGCAATAATCTTGCGTATATAAGGATTGTAATTGTATGTAATATATAACTTCCTCCCTACCAGGGGTGTAGCTAGAGAAGGGGTGTCCAAAGCCCCCCCCCTCGTTCCAACTTGAGAGGGGGCCACCAAAGGAGTGTCCGTAAATTTTTTTTACATTAAATATCACGCCACCGCCATAGATGTACCCCCCCCCCCACAAATCCCTAGCTACGCCACTGCTCCCTACCCGGGCACAAAACTCACGAACAAATACATTCCGCAAATTTCCGATGAAGAATCCATTAAAACTGAACAAGAAATCTTATTTTAATCGTTGAACTAAGTCGGACACGCACATCCATAAAAATGCTTCCAGTAACTTGCCATTAATTAAATGCCATCCATCAATTAAGTGAAAACTACCGCTAATCGTGTGGTCACGGGGTGACGTATATGTATTGTATGTCGGTGCCCTTATTAAACAAAGTCTTCCACGAGTGCCTCTCGGTCGTCTACTTCATGTTAATAGTTAGCCTGAGCAGTTTTTGCCCGATTTTTTACTCTTTGTTTGTAGTGGTGATGAAAGGTCCTACTCTGATGGTTTGAGTCCCAGTCAAAGGGTTGTATGGTGTTTTCCCACATTTTAGAGGTGCGCGTTAATTAATGTAAGGTGTCACCCGGCAGAGATTAGTAATGAAACCAAACCGAGTAACACGCCCATGGCGCCGAGTCAAGGGGCGGATGAGTGGTCCGCCTTCGATTTGACACTGATTGAACAGTTGAATATCGGCACCCGTTATCTCTTGTGCTTGTATTTAGGGGTGGAACTTTCGTTTAAATGCGACTTTAGCTGTAGTCGGTGTGTGTGGGAGGGGGGAAGTGAAAAACATAATAATTTAAACGTGCCCCATGATGGCACTGACCATACAGCTAGGACACTGACCAATCATGGACTAATATAAAATATTTATTGAAACACAACAAAAACACATTAGAAATGCATAGATCCCCATTGGGTGGCAGGGTTTATAGTTGTGGCTTGTAACAAATTGCACAAGTTTTATCGGTCATGTTTACTTATCAATTGATCCTAAAACCTACACCTAGGCTCAAACGTGAGACAGTCAAGACGTTGTTTGACCAAGCTAATCGTTTAAGTTGAAGGTGGCACTTATTTTAATGACATAATTATAATTTATTAACTCTTTATTAGTGGTACCACCAATTGGCAGAACGTCACCTGAAAAAAAAGCATTTTTTCGAAAATGCCGCTCCTACACTTTGATACCCCCCCCCCCAAAAA
>MUZC01000492.1:496364-510990 GCA_002072015.1 Radix auricularia
AAAAAAAAAAAAAAAAAAAAAAAAAACTTCCTCCCATAGCAATTGCACAACCAATCATTTTGTTCCTCTTTGTAAATCACATTTGTCATGCCAAGATTCGTGTAGATATTTTAATAGTTAACAATGGCTGAATTTTCTTCATATGTTAGTTTAATATGAAAAAAAAAACACACACACACACACACACACAAAAACTAACATTTTATTTTGTCTTCTTTCATTACATATTCATAAGTGGAAATCACTATAGAAAATTTAGGAAGTGGACAACTTAAACCCTTGCTCACTTTATACACATTTTGGAACTAAAAAACCAAACCCCTTGTTTACTATATCAAATGTGAATAACCTGTCTATCAATTTTATTCTCTCCTGCACTATCTCTCACGGCACTGTCAATCTTAAGAATAAACTCATTCAAGATTGTGGGTCAGTTACACCACATGGAATTAACGAGTTGCTCTCGCTGACATGTGCACTATTGTCCACGCCTCGCCCCCGCTTCCCTCAGTCTTTATAAACCTCACTACAACCCTTTCATTTTTACTTTCTGGTTCATATATTCCTGGACTAAGCACTGTAGCTAAGTTTTTTAGTTTTTTTACTTTCGTTCTTGTATTAGCTTTAGTTTTACTTTGTTCACAGGTGAAGGCTTTTAGCAGACAGGTTCGTTGTTTTGTGGCGCCCTCTCAAGCATCACTTTTTTTTTAATGTAACATTTTTATTTAAAATATCAATTGCAGTCTGACTCCACTTATATCCTTAGAAATATTTTGAAACTAGAAATAAAGGGACTTTGCTTAGTATAGAAAAATGTTGAATGTCGAAATCCGGGGACTGTGCTCAATAAAGAAAAAGGTTGGAAGTGGAAAACCAGGGATATGACTAATACTATAGAATTAAACAACCCGTAAAAATAAAGTTTTTGACTATACATACTTTATATATGTGACAGAACTAAAAGTATTGATTGTGTTCAATGTAATACGAATCCCGCCACAAACATTTACAGGCTGAACGTGACTAACTCCCTTTGCTGTCAAACAGGGGGGGGGGTTGTGGTCATCAATGGCTGGACTGAACTCCAGTGACACGTGGAGGTGAACAATAACAGACGATGACATAGAAATATATAGATATATACTAAAAGTGCATTAATTTTATTACGGTACATTCGATTGATCTTAAATTTTTATACAATGCATTGTAGGGTGACACAAGTCGATTCTTATCTTAGATATACAGACGCTCCTTCTATGCAGAAGATAATTGCGTCCACAGACCATGAGAGATGATCTGTTGGCAAGTGATGCAGCGGTCACAGGCCACGCATTACCCCAGCCGCCTAACTATTGTCTGGTTAGGTACCCTGGGTGACTCGGGGACTCCTCAGGCCGCGAGAACAAATCCTCACCTTCGTGTGGATTCGAACCCGTGACCATCGGTATGACAGTCGAGAGCGCTACCTCTCGACCACCACGTCCCACTTTCATAGCAAACTCGATAGCATCATGGGAAGTTGGGGGCCGTCCATAAAGTACGTCACGCTATTTTTTAGAATTTTTAACTCCCCCCTGTCACAAATTGTCACAAATTGTCACAAATCTCGGAACCCCCCCNAAGTATATATTTTTTATTAAATAATAATAATAATAATTTAAATTTAACACCGTGACGTCACACATGGTTGGACAACCCCCTGTCACAAACTGTCGCACTTTCATATACCCCTCCTCCCCCCACTCTGGAGCGTCACGTACTTTATGGACGGCCCTTGGTCAATTTTTACTTTTGTTTTACCGCCCGACCGACCGCAAGCCCATGACAAGATAGTTAAGCTAATATAAGGGATTTAATTTTAAAAACCCGTAAAAACAAAGTTTTTGACTATAAATTCCTTATATATCAGAAAAAATTAAATGTATTGATTATGATTAATATAATACTAATAACTAAATACGCACCGCGCCACAAAGATTTACAAACTGAACGTGACTGAACTCTCCTTGCAGTAAATCGGCGGGGGGGGGGGGGTTCATCGATGGCTGGACTGAACTCCAGTGACAAGAGTCATGTAGAAGTTTTAATAGTTAATAAAGGCTGAAATGTTTTAATGTGCTTGTTTAATATTTAAAAAAAATTACATTTTATTTTGTATAAAGGGAGCTTACTGATACTGGACAAAAATGTATTAATTAGAACATTATTTCCCGTTGAAAAAAAAATATACGGCAATAGACCCTGGTATAAAATGTCTCAAAATTATGCGTATTAAGCAAAGAGACACTGCAGCAGTGTATGTAAACACTTAGTAGCCACCTGGAATTGGAAGTAGACGAATCGTACATGCATTGTTTAACACTACTATTTGAACAACCACTAGGTACTAAAGTACTGTAATGCATTCGTCTGCTGAAGCCTTAAGTTGTTTTGGCGAGAATGAATTGTTGTTATCATAATATTAACTGTTGAAAATAACTTGGTCTTACTTTTTCCCTTTCGAAAGTTACGAGAGATCAAAGGTCAGTACAGCAGACTCAACAACAAATTTAACTGAGGCGTCATTGGGTATTAGCAACTAAATGGCAACTGTATGGGATGTCAAATTCTAGCATTTGAGACGTTTGTTATAATAAAATACGACGATTATAGAAATTGTTTAAATGCCTTTGTATATAAATTTAGTGCTGATTTTATAATAAATAAATAGTATGGTGTGCTAATAAGGTAGTAATGATTTTAAAAAGTTTAGTACCAAGTAAGAAATTATTTATACAACTGTTTATAAGATCAAGTAAAGAATTTTTAAAAATTAAAGTAATTTTATTATATTTATATATTATTGAAAGGCCTTGAAATTTCAAGAATAACATAGCTAACATGAATTTTAATTTTTAAACAGTACCAATTTTCTATTCAAAACTGGGTTATTGGTTTAATTGTAAATTTTGGACAGGTGGACTTGGAGAATGTGAGGGATGAAGGGCCTTGTAACGGCAAACTGGAAGCAATACGATTATGCAACTAAAAAAGCTGAGACTGATTTGTTAACTTTATTTCTAAAAATTTTAAGACGTTGAGAGCTAGTTGAAAAGGAAAAAAAAAGTAATCCAGTTAGAATTTGAAATAAATTTATTTAAAACGGTCACGGGGAAATACTGGAGGTAACCTATGTTACTGAAGAAATTGGCAAGTCAAAAGATTCAGCTCAAATACTCGGTTCAAAACAGAGACGCCAGATTTTATCCTAAGGGGTCACAAGAGAGTTAACTCTGTTTATATTAATGTACTTTTAAAACTTATATTATGTTATCTATTATTTATATACTTTGTTTTTAAAAAATAGTTTTTAACCTTGTTAAACGACTTTTCTTTAGTGTTAACAAAATAAAAACTTCATTAACTTGTTTCTATTCATCCGGGTGTGGAATGGGTTGCCTGAAGGCATCAGGAAAACCAACACTTTATCAACGATTAAAACTCTAATAAGAATGCAGGACTAGACACAAACCATAGATAGGCGTAGGACGCAATAATCTTCTGTATAGAAGGAGAGTCTGTAACAGATAAGATAAGAAGTTAAAAGGAAAAGAAAGTTCCAATTCAAATCATTCCGTAATAGAATCTAGATGTTATGTCTGTGTCTAATGCTTTTGAAACACACAAGATACAAATATTGTGTATTCTTTTATTGCTTAAATGACAAAAAAATAATATTAACAATTCTAGTGCTTATCTTAAAATGAATGAATTAAATATTTTTTTTTTGTATACTGAGTAAATAAGAACATTGTTAAATACCTTATGTAGGGCTGCGGAAATTAATCGTTACAAATTTCAATCGATTGAAATTAATTTGATTAATGCGTAATATTCGTTATGGGGGCGCGTTAGTAACAACGAAACAGTATAAGTGTAAGTCGGGATGGGACACTTGTTACGGCTACGGCTATCCTGAGTTAGTATATGACAAAATTCAAGGCAATACACGCGTTCAGTTCAAGATCTTGCTACTTTCTAGCGATAGGTTAGGGAAGTGATCCCGTTTAGAAGATACGCTTAACCGGTGACGTGCGGCTGTTTCCATTTTGGTAAGAAACAGAACATGGTTATTGCAAAAATTATGATGTTAACATAGTTGTAAAATTTAAGTATTATAAAATATTTCAAACAACAAATTTATAATTTTATATCTAAAAAAATTAAAATATAATTCGTTTAAATGTAAAACTTAATTTTTTATAATTTGTTTCATTTTAAAAAAAAAATAATTAACAATCAATTAAAAAGATAATTAAATTTTTGAAAATTTCTATTTATAGTTTTATTAGGCAGTTCTCTCCCTTGCTAAGCCTGATTAAAGACTGACCTACATTTTGTTCTTCCCTTTGCCAAATGTTTTTTTTTTGTTTTTTTTTTGTTTTGTGTTGTTATGAAACAACCAAAAATTTTCTTTGGTCAACAAAAAACGCATTGGTTTCCTTTCAAATAAAACTGAGTTTCAGTTATCAGATTGATAAGGGGCCGTCCATAAAGTACGTCACGCTCCAGAGGGAAGAGGGGGTGTAAGAAAGTCTGACAATGTGACGGGGGAGGGGGAATGGGGTGTCCGGCCATGTGTGACGTCACGGTGTTTTATGTTAAATTTTAATAATTTTGTTAATATTTTTTGTTACGAAAGTTTGACATACTTAAGGGGGGGGGGGGTCCGAGATTTTTGACAGTTTGTGACAGGGGGGAGTTAAAATGGTCAAAAATAGCGTGGCGTACTTTAAGGACGGCCCCTAGAATTATGACTCCGTGACCTGTTGATCATAAAGTGATGCATTAGCATGAGGAGAGACGGGGGCTTGTAAGTAATCAACGTATTAGCAGACATTGGGGAAGGGGGGGGGGAGGCCCTAACAGATGGACATGATGAAGTTTACACCAATGTGTTCCCTCTAATGTTCGTTGATTCGTGTGCAAAATAAGAACCTCGAGTGCATAGCCGCACAGCATACGTGTATTAGTTTAAAATTTTACACGCTGAAAATAAAGATATACAAATCCTCTCCAAAATTGGCTACGCGGTAAATCAGGCATCTACGCGGCTCCGCAGCTTAAAAGGGAACATTTTTTTACACCAATAGTCTCTTTCAGGTTCTTTGGTTCATGGGAAAAATAACAACCTTGTGTGCAAAGTTTTACAGCATCCATTTTAAAGCAAAATTCATACCCATTCATTAAACTATACTGATCAAAAATATTCGCGGTAATTCTAAATTGCTCTGCGGCGTCAGACCGATTTTTTCCCGCCGACGCGCAGCTTAAAAGGAGATCGATGAGAGAAGTTTGAGGTTTCCGCCGCAACCCCCCTTTTTCTTTAAATTAAAATAATAATAATAATATTTTTTAAAATCTTAAACGTTCCCGACTTCAACCTAGCGATTATGTTTAATTGTTTGTTTTCTTAATCATTCAAAATTTACTTAAAAGTTGCAAGACATGGTGAAAACGATATAGATCTAGATCTAGATCTAGTGCGCGCTCAATTTCTATGCTCTCACTTACGAAAATATTGGATAAATTCTACTTTCACCTTTATTATGGTGGAATCAGGAACATAGATCTACTAGCCGCGATAAACGACGGTAGACTGTACTCTCTAAAACACAATTTTAAAAAAATACACATTTAAAAATGAAAAATAATTTTTAAAGAATTTTCCATACACAAAAACCTCGTTCTTCCTTTGTAATTAAAAAAAATCTAAGTTCTTTGAATTAATTAGTTATTTTGTTCTTAAAAATTTGAAACCCCATTGCTTTGTTAACATGTTCCCAATTCTAATTCGATAACGAAATAACTGTCCCCAAATACAAGAACGTTTTTTAATGGGGGGCGAGAGGTAGAGTGTGGAAATGCTGACCATCGGAATTACTAGGCCTATTACTATTTGCATGAGTGCAACTCCATAGGAATTGAGGGCTGAATGAGTGAATGAGTTTCACTCATGTATAGTGGTAAGTGGGCGTTTATTGAAGATAAGAATTACGTAATGGCTCGAGATTACCCGAATCGTCAAGAAATCTTTATGAAGTATTCTTTGAAATGCTGTCAAGTGGGTCATAGTTTTGTGAGTGTGTGTCGTGTCCGTGTGTGTGTGTGTGTTCACGGGGGCGGAGAAATCCCAACAAAATACACGGTTCTTTGGGTAACCTTTCGGTTGACCTGGAAAACTGTAACGCTTTTCTTTTGGCTTGCGAAAATTTAAATATATTGATGTAATAAGTCAACTGGTTCAAGGGTGGAGAATTAAATTTGTATATCGTTCCGGGGCGTGGACAAAAATGTATGCACGGGCGTTCCTGGTTTTGGGAAATTTGATAAATTCTTTATATATATATATATATTTATATTTTAAAAAGTAACTTAACTTTCGCAGATAGAAAGTGGGAAAATCTCATGCCACAGTCTCATTTTTCGGGGGGGGGGGTGAGTGGGGTAATTTCTTCTAGTTTCATAAAAAAGCGCGTGAAAATATATACATATAATATGATAGTTTCTTTTACTAACAAACTGTATAAACGTAATATTTTTATAAGTAAATTAATTAGTTATCCGCAACTCCGATATTTCATGACAAAGCAAAGACTAAAGACTTGCAAAAGCCCTCAGGTGAAGGCGGAGACGAACTGTTGAATTCAAGGTGGGATTTCCCTGTAAACTGAACAGCTCGGGTTTCCATGTAAACTGAACAGCTCGGGTTTCCCTGTAAACTGAACAGCTCGGGTTTCCCTGTAAACTGAACAGCTCGGGTTTCCCTGTAAACTGAGCAGCTCAAGTTTCCCTGTAAACTGAACAGATCGGGTTTCCCTGTAAACTGAACAGCTCGGGTTTCCCTGTAAACTGAACAGCTCGGGTTTCCCTGTAAACTGAACAGCTCGGGGTTCCCTGTAAACTGAACAGCTCAAGTTTCCCTGTAAACTGAACAGCTCGGGTTTCCCTGTAAACTGAACAGCTCAAGTTTCCCTGTAAACTGAACAGCTCGGGTTTCCTTGTTAACTGAACAGCTCGGGTTTCCCTGTAAACTGGGCAGCTCTATAGGTTTTGCCGGAACCATTCGGGTTTGCCTGTAAAGTGAACAAGTTTCAACAAGTCCTGCTTTAAAAGCTACATGTAAACATCTCTGGCTAGTGGTTTGATAGGGAAAACCCGCACTGTGGGCGTTTTCTGGTATTGCGACACGTCATTCCCACCTCGGTTGTTCGACCAAGTGGCATTAAATAAAATTACTTTAAAATAGTTTACAATTTTGACACAAGGGCGCTCTCTTTGCACAGATCTGACCTTTGTGTGTGTTTGTGTGTGCTTATGATCATGATGTATTCCGAGGATGCCCTGTAGCCCAAGAATGCCCTGTACCCCAAGAATACTTTGCAGCCCAAGAATGCATGTACCTCAAGAATGTCCTGTAGCCCACGAATCCCCTTCTAAGTAGCCTACTCCTAACCGGTAAGACCGGGCTCCAAATCAATAAAATAAAGCTAACCCCCAGGTGAAATTCAGATCCCATCTATTTTCATTCTGTGTCATGATGAGTTTCCTTCAAGATCCATCAATCGGTGCGGAACAAACAAACCCACAAATCTGTATCTTTTATAGATATATCAATTATTGAAAAAATATGTTACTTTTTTTTCTGTGACTTTTTTTCTTCAACTTTCTTTCTGTTATCCCCCCCTCCCCCCGCCTTATTTTACCATAGATTTCCAGGGCTGCGTGGCAGCTTATTATCTGTGTATTATTTATGCTTGGTTGTGGTGAGGGGTTTAAAAACATCATCACTGTTATCGCCCTACACCCATTCCGCTTATAACAGCAGGAGCAGGGGTGGAGCTGTCGCACCATCTGCCTATGTCAAGTTTAGATGCTCTGATTCCCGCGAGCATTGAACTTGAACCCGTCATCTCGTGACGCAAAACGCTCCATTTTCTCGACACATTTTATTTTCAATGCACTAAGAGAAATATTTTAAAAATATTATCATTTTATCGTGTTATTATTATTATTATTTGGCTTTTCCCATCAGGATATCCAGACATCGGTTTTGATCCCTCAAGGTCCTGTAATTATTCTCCAGGATCTACAGTGTGGTATTTCCCGCACAGATTGGAAAGTTGGTTTCTTAAAATTTTGGCGTGGCAATGTTCATAATGACACCACAATCATTGCCTTTCTAATTGGATGGGAAAAGTTAAAGAGACTAGACCCCCTTTCCACCCACCGCCCATACCTTTCCATCTGCTCTGTTAGAGATTATCTGCTTGCGTTGTTTGCAAATAGGACACGTTTGTATCAGGATGACGTCATCCACAGTCCAGATGAAACTTTACGAAAGTCAACCATTCAGTAGGGAGAGCTGGACCAGAATAACCCGGCTTAAAAGATTTGAAATTCGGAAATGCTTGCGATGGGGTAATGGAATTTTAAAAACATAATAAATTTAATAATATTTTAATTTTTTTTTAAATTATCGAAGAGTTTGGGGGGGGGGGAGAAATAGTGTAGTTTGGAAAAAAAGGGAGAATTTTTTTTTTTTAAATTAAGAGAGGTGGGCGGCTGGGCGCGTCACACTTCATGTCCTTTGGTGCAGTGCGGTCTCCCGGCAGGTCGTGTCGTTATTTTATTGAAACTCGGTCTTTCATAATCTGACGACCACGCCGACCCAACCAAGCGTGTCAGTCACGGCATTCCTCCCTGCCTCAATGGTGAATCAAACAAAGCCAGAGATTGACGGAGGCCTTCCGTTTGGATTTTTTAGTTGATGCGATCAATGTGACGCAGAGGCGTTGTGGGTTTCCGTCTTGCTTGAGAAATTCATCCTAACTATTTTGCGGGCATCCTTATCACGTATATTTTCATTATCTCTTGCGGTTTCAGTGTAAGGCAGAACTGCGGAATTGATTCAAAGGATATATTTCAATGCCCTGATTAGCAATGGTTATATTTTAAAACTTATTATTACATTTAAATATAATATTTTCACCAACGCCCAACAACGATAGAAATGTCCACCCACGTGTGTCCCCCCCCCCGTCTCTTTCCTTTAAAATACATTAACATTCGGCTGTGTATATTTTAAGCAAGTGACTGTTCGGTAATAATAGTAAAATTATTAATAGTAATTATAGTATAAGAAATAATAGCAATAACAGGGTTCACCGACGAAATGGCCCCGACAAGAGGGCTCCGACAAAACCGCCCTGGACTTAGAGATGGACTAAAAGTATTAAAAAAATACAATCAAATATTATTTTCGTATTTTTACTCACCGATTCAGTGTCAGGTTTAGCTCAAGAGAAACACTAATAAGAATATCACAAGAGTGAATGTAATAGCCTCTACTCGATATGGTACCAAGTTACGGTTGTTTGTTGACAAGAAATAATATAATAACATCACAAACATTTTTTAAAAAATTTTACCACTTCGAAAAAATTGACAAAAGCTTAAAAAGGAAATTAAAACAAAAATGTTAACAACTTGTCTGGGGCCGTTATGTTGGGGCCGTTTTGTCCCGGGGCGTTTTGACGGCTCACCTAATTAATAACAGTAATGTTATTTAATTACCTACATAAATAAATCTTGCTACCGTTAATATTCCCTACATTATTAGCGACATCAACTTGAAAATAGTTCTAGTTTATGCCAGGTTGTACTTTAATCAAGATCATATAGCATTAAAAAAAACTTATGACAGATTTTAATGAATATTTTTTGCAACCCTGCCGCACCTCGCTTACCCTAAAAAAATATTATTTTAAACCACACTTTAATGAAAAAAAAAGAATATATTAAAGTACAAGTATTAATATATTATAAAGTACCTTTAAGTTTCCTATGACGAATGATGATGTAGGTTTTAATTGGGGGGGGGGGGGGATGGCTCTTAATAAATAGATGACATCATATGGCTATTTTTGGATCATTGTAAGACCGAGGGTTATTTCCCCTCCCTTTTATACTTTTCGTCAACTTTCGGGAGATTTCCGTTGGACTCCACGACAACTCGTACCCAGACTTGGCCAGCCATTACTGATCAGAAAGTAGGGTTTACCTACCGGGTGCTGAAGGCGGAGTCCGATCAGTGAACTGTCAGCGGCGTTGCCCTAGTCCAAAAGAAAAAAAACAAAACAAAAACAAACGACGTAACGCGTTGCGTATTTTTAAGACCTCCTTGACCCTAACGTGTCCATGTATACATATAAATATATTGACCCGTCTCAGAGTTATTTATTTCCGCCATGAACGGTGCAAATATTAACTCTGCTCACTCTCATAAAAACTGAGTAGCATTCAGGAGCGATTTGTGGGACAGAACGGCGGAAATGTTGGAATTTCTAGAACTGTCTTGTCCAACGTCTTGTAAAATGGTGGTGGTGGGGGGGGGGGGCTGAATTGTCAGGGTGCTGCCCTATTTGAATTTGTTTTATCATTTCGGATTTATATTTTCTACTTTTCGGGATTATTTACACTTTTGAAGACAAAAACAACACAAAATTAAAATAAAAAACAAAAACAAAAACAACATAATTTTACTTAAAAACTAAAATTTTGTCTCTAATTGTTATATGTTTGTACCCGTAACAATTTAAAGCAATTGATGCAATAAATAGCTTAATACCAGTATGGCTAAAAACATTAAAGCCTTTAATACAATAAATTGCTTAATACCAGTATGGCTGTAGATTTGTAATAAGTTCATTTTTGGTCACCACGGGTGCTACTGCCGTCCATAAAGTACGCCACGCTCCAGAGGAGGAGGGGGAGTAAGAAAGTGTGACAGTTTGTAACGGGGGGGGGGTTGTGGCCATGTGTGACGCCACGGTAATTTACATTAAATTTTAAGTATTTTGTTTATAAAAAAATATTTTTGTTCGAAAGTGTGACGTACTTGGGGGGGGGGGCAATATTTGTGACAGGGAGAGGGGGGAGTTTAAAATGGTCAAAAACAGCGTGACGTCTTTATGGATGGCCCCCCTAGCGAAGACTGTGATAAGACGGCACCCTCTTATTACTCTTGTTGGTTCTGCCCTTTCGGGGTAGCTCTGCCCTTTCAGCACTTTACTCGTACGGGTTTTAAATTTAGATTACACTTCTTGAACTATTACAATTACTTGCACCCTGAAAGAGATTTTTTTAAAAATCGCCTTAGGTAAAAAACCATTTTTTTAAAATATGTCTGGTGTTTGGTTTCTCACTATTAGACAGTATCCTACTTCATCATTAAAGCAACACCAACTTCTTTGTCTTTATTTTAATCTAAAAGTAAGTTATTAAAAATGTTTCAATTATCATCATTAAAAGCGCTTTAATTTCATTTTAAACTGCTTAATATAATTTATTTAAAATAACATCAAGCATTTGGGAATAAATAGCGCTGTTTACCCTTTTAATTTTTTAATACTGAAAACAAAATCATCTTAAAATCAAAATTTATTTTACCCCCCACCCCCAACGTTATTTATGTATTTTTATTGGGACGTGGTGGTCGAGAGGTAGCGCTCTCGACTGTCATACCGATGGTCACGAGTTCGAATCCACACGAAGGTGAGGAGTCCCCGAGTCACCCAGCTCCGAATGGGTACCTAACTAGACAATAGTTAGGCGGCTGGGGTAATGCGTGGAACCCCTATAGCCGTGGCCTGTGACCGCTGCATCACTTGCCAACAGATCATCTCTCATGGTCTGTGGACGCAATTATCTTCTGCATAGAAGGAGCGTCTGTATATCTAAGATAAGATATTAACGTATTGATTAACTAGACTTTCGAAAATCAATTCCCATTTCATTTCTGTTTCAATCAGACAGTAGACAAAAAGAAATAATAACTTCATGTTTTCATTAACTTTTATTTTACAAAAACAAAAATTTAATATTCTAAATGACGTCATTGAATATATTTAACATGTCATATAAACATCCTCATCCGTCTGACCCTGTCTGTCACTTTGTATGTCTCTGTCTCCAACTAAAATTATATTTAGAGTTTCTAATATGGGCTATTGATATCGAAACCGTGACATAACAAAGTGTACGTCTAAATATAAAATCCTTCCTTTTGTGCTACAGGCTTACCCATGTGTTTAAATCAGTTTAAAATCGATATGTTATATCACTATCATGGAGGTTAACCCTTTACTGTGATTGGTGTTTATTTTTAGAGGACGGCCGGTGTGAGGGGAAATATTTCCGAAACCACTGGTGACAGTTAGTTGCTGTTAAAACAAATGACAAGTTAAGACACAGTTTTTTTAAAATCTTTTCTCCAAAATAAAATAAATAGAAATAAACACTAACTACTCATAGAAATTAATACTCTGTTAATAAGACTACATAATCCCTCTTTTCTTTTTAATTACTTGACGCTTAAAACGTCGTTTATCAACACACACCCCCCCCCCCGCACACACCTTTTTCTCCCCTGTGTTATGGTGTTTATATCAGGAGAAGAGAAAGGGTTTCAGATGTTTGGGATTTCTCTTACTTGAGTCCCTGCTGCTCAGTCGAGTATACATACTTTAAAATGCCTGGAGGTGTAATTTGAAATCAAAATTTTTATGGCTGGACCCGAAGCAATCGAACATGATAATTTTAATAAAGTAGTTAGTATTAGGCAATTTATTCAAATTTGACTTTGGTCAAGACATAATAGCGGTATAAATTTATTTATATGAAGAAAAAAAATCATGTGAGTAGGTAGGTAAATTATAGTAGTCTTTAATTTTCCCTTTTTTATACATACAATATATTATATTTTCATTAAAATCTTGCACCCGTGTCATTTTTAGCTCTCAAGCTAAACGAGAGGAAAAGAGTGTGGGAGTTTTTATTATTATTATTATTTTTTTTTTAAAGTGGGGTGGGGATTTAGCTCACAATATTTCTGCCAGGCTGATTGATCAGTGGGTTAAATAAAGATGTGAACGTAGTGGAAGCGGTATTTAAGAGGCACAACTCCATGAAACTGAGTAACTCATTTATTGACTACAGGTTACAGATCGCAGAAAGCGCCACCGAAACTGCTACAACACGTTTATCATTCGGTGACGCGGGAATGCAGATTACACAACATGTACTGTACAGGATAAAGCCTTGCATACTCAGAGCATTGACCTCCTCCTGTCTCACGACCGTAACCTACATTCGGTGTTAACTTTTCCAAGTATGCACAACAGGTTTCGCTCAACGTCCGCTAATATGACGTCTTTGTGAAGTGCTAATTTACAGCTGTAGGACCTGAAATATATATTTGTTCCTGTTTGGGATTTAGATGGGAGGGGGGGGGGTCGTGCTGAAAAAACACGATGTGTGACGTCTTGTTATTTTTGAGTTCAACATGTACCAGTCGCCAACATGATCTTTATATCATCTCCTTTGTTGTTGAAGTGGTCTCCTAGCGGAAATAGATGGGGCTTTGTTTTGTTTCACTCTGACATATATTCGGTTTTGCTTTTGTTGTCACGCCGTTGAGTTTTATAATTATGAGCTAGTAGCCTACTGGTAACGAGCAGTGTCGACGACTTAAAGAGGTGTGCCGAGTTAAGAGGTATCAATGGGAAGCACAACGCATCAATTTGTGACGTTGATCGTTCATTGTCTAATCTTGAAGTCACATTAGGACCCCCCACCCCCCATAAAAAAGAGGCCCCTTAAGTTCAGGAAAATTTCCCATTGTTCTCGTTAGCCCACCCCACCCCAGTAATAATTGAAATAGATTTTATAAGTATACAGTATGGGCCTGTGTAGCAGATTTATTTATGGATTCGACGTTGCAGTTTATCATAAATATAAGAAGTGTTTCTTTTGAAGCACCCCAACCCCCTAAAACAAATCTTAACTGTTTTTCCCACAAGCCAATACTGTGTTAACCGTGGGGGGAGGAACGGGATGAAAAACTTCATTAATTAAAAAATTGAAATACGTGGTTTATTTTTATACTTTTGTAAAATAAGAAAACTATACGTAAGATGCAAATATTTGTTAATTTTATTTTAAACACCTAAAAAAAAATAAACAATTTTCTTTTTGATAACGTAGCAACTATGAGTGAACTTAACCTATTGTGATATTCATGAAAGAACGGAAGTTTAAGAATTTTACTGCCATTATCATTATAAGATAAGGGTGACGAGAATAATCTCGCACGATTCAATGAATGTAAATTGGGAAAAAGTAAGTAATCATAATTTAGAAATCACCAACATATATTCAGTTTAAGAATTTTACTGCCATTATCATTATAAGATAAGGGTGACGAGAATAATCTCGCACGATTCAATGAATGTAAATTGGGAAAAAGTAAGTAATCATAATTTAGAAATCACCAACATATATTCAGGCATTTTGAATTTATAAACAGGATATTAATTCGGGAGCATATGGCATCCTGATTTCAGAACAGGGAAGCTCTTATATTAAAACAACAAAAAACAAATTTGTACATTAACACAAACACACACACACCTACAGAGAGATAGTGGGATGAACGAATGAGAAAGAGATAAAGGGTGGGAGGGGAGGCAAAGACTAAGAGACTGACACCTAGAAAATGATGTGAACATTGGTATATATATATATA
>MUZC01000492.1:511073-526474 GCA_002072015.1 Radix auricularia
GGCCCCGGTCAAAACGGCCCCGGACAAAACGGCCCCGGTCAAAACGGCCCCATTTTTATTAGGATTTTTAAGTTTTTATTTTTTTTTTCCAATTTTGTTCAAGCCATTTGATACACAATTTCCAGAAGAGAAGAAAGGGCACTTTTTAAAATGCGTTTCTTTTAAATTGGCAAAATGATTCTATTCTAATGTCTGTGATGGTTGAATAAGGTTATTAGGTTATTGTATTTCCAAGTTAAAATTTAATGGCATTGTTAGTTGTAGTATTACAACTCCACTCTTCGTTCTTCTACCGTTAAGTGTTTTAGATTTAGAGATGCTGCTCCTTTTTAAATTTGATTTTGTTGATGTGACGAGGGACAGTCTTGACCATAAAAGTACCACACCCCCTTTATATTTACCTTGTTTGATCTCCATCCATGGACAGGCCCATACCATAGCGCCTAGGACAAAGGAAGAGATAAGACGGAGTGAGTGAAATCTGACGGGGCTCGTGAGACTTTAAACCCATTGTTTTCCCCATGCCCTGGGGCACGAATTGGCATACAATGTTACGCAGTCTCAGCCGTCTTTATTTGTCCGACCACAACCGACCGGCCATAAGTGCTTATTGTACGTACATCATGGTTTCTTGAAAATTTCCGATCTTAGTTTGTAGTATATAAACATACAAATAGTTTAGAAATTATAAAATTTGTTAAAATATGCCCAAAATGCTCAGAAATTGCACATAAAAATCTCCTTAATTAAAAGTTATGTCGGGGCCGTTTTGACCGGGGCCGTTTTGTCCGGGGCCGTTTTGACCGGGACCGTTTTGTCCGGGGCCGTTTTGTCCGGGGCCGTTTTGTCGGGGCCGTTTTGTCGGGGCCGTTTTGTCGGGGCCGTTTTGTCGGGGCCGTTTTGTCAGGGGCCGTTTTGACGGGTCACCGTAATATTATGTTGTGATATAGCATGAAATTTATAGATGATGAGGTTTTCAACGTTTGTATTCAAGAATGTGCTTTAAAATAAATAAAATCTACTTAAATGCGTAAAGAACAACATGCATTTTAAAATAATCTCAATAATATTATATATTTGCAATTTTACTAATTCATAACATATTCCGCAGTGGATTCATATAATAGTACTATCTGGTTGACGTCTTTGACATCCATATTTATAATATTTATGAATAATAATAATTGTAGACAAGTTTTAACAGTGTTAAACAGTGACTGTAAATGTTGTTTTCTCCCATACGCTGTGCTATAAAATATGTTGTTAGGTGACTTAGGTCTGGGGGAATTTAAAATAAATGGAAACGATTCCATTATAATAATTTATAAGTTATAATTTGTATGGCAATAATCCATTTCTTTTTTTCTAATAGGAGTCGTCCATAAATGACGTCTCATGCACCAAAAGAGGGGGGGGGGGGTCCACACATTTGTGACGATGAGTGGCGAGGGGGGAGTGTTTAAGAAATGTGACGTCAGATCAAAACTCGCAACTTTAAAAAAATGTTTCACTTAAATATTTGCTTGCTCACAATTTATTTAATGACCTTTACATGGCTTCAAGCGTAATACGATATTAGAGTGCAGCCTTACACTAAATACATAATAAAATGACAAAAACATGATTTGAAACATGCTCCTTTACAAATAGAAAATACAGCTTAAATTTTATGTGCAGTTTTCGTGGGGACCCCTGACGAGAGGGAGTGAAAACTTGGCAAAAATCGCGTGACGTCATTTATGGACGAGTTACTAAAGTAATCTCCAACCTGGCCTTACTTGAATGTAAATTCCGATTATTAACTATTACTATATAAAACACTGTTGCATAGCAAAATTGAAATAAAAATGTAAGGCCTAAAAACCTATTCAAACAAATTATTTAGTTATTTACATTATTGTGAAATGAGTTTAAAAGCTAGTTTTCTGACATATGATTAGCAAATGGCGATTTTTTACCCAAAATTTATTCAAAGTAATAGTAGAGAAGAAATAACCCACACAGTAACAGTTACCCGTTTATAATAGCAAAATTGTCCATTCTCAATTAATAATACAATAATTACCGATAAGCATAGTTTCTGCAAAGTTTATTTACATATTCATTCTCACCCACCCCTCCAACACCCGTAAAAAACAACAAAAAACTATGCGGTGTTCATCATTTAAAAGTAAATGAAATTCATTTAACTTCAAAAAACGGAACTGTTTAGGCCTTATATGGCATATAGTTTAAAATGACACACGGTGAGTCACCCTCAGGCTTCCCCGTCACTGTTCACGGTTGGTTCATATTTAGTTCATTCATGTCTCCCTTTCATGGCCAGACAAGGGCGTATCTTTCATTACCCACCGGAAATAGGATTATTTTTTATCAGTTTATAAAGGCCATACTGGGCCATAACATAAATGATAATGCAATTTATAACATTTAATGATAAAATTCAAAGAAAAAAGCATAAAATCCTTCTAACTTTAATTGTTTCATTAATATTATTATAAATCTCATTTTCAGTACTATTCGTGATAAACGATTGAGAGTAGGCTATACCATATAATAATGACCTTGTTCTGACCTTAAATATAAGTGTGCCATTTAAAATAGACTTGATCATTTCTAAAACTTATTTTATAAAAAATTATTTTGATAAAAAATGAAAATGCTTTTACTTTTTCTTTACAAATGTTAAAAGAGAATTTACGTTCAATATGTCTACGCCTTTTAAGAATCATCTCTTTCTTCATTGGTCTTCGGCCTTTAACCAGTACATTCTCGTCTTTTATTTTATACCTCTGACGTAGGCGAACAACATGTTGTTGACACGTAACGACCTTCACCGTTAAAAAGTGATGTCATAATCTAAAATTAATAAATAAAATGTTCAAATTAAACATAACCATTTTTATATGCGATTTCAAATAATTTTAATATCACTCCATAGTAAATCATTTTCCTCTTGGTCTTTCGATTCGCAGTTGTTTTCATTTTCATACATTAAATATGAAAACCTCCTGCATAAATCGGGAAGCAGCCACGTCCGGAATTCGACGAATAGTAAGGTGGCTATTTTTAACACTGATCCTCATTGGCCAATTTTTCGCTGACGCGTGTATATTTCCATCTGCAAAGTCACGGACCCGATCAAAACAAACCAACGTTGCGACCGCGAAAGTTGTGTTCCTCAAGAAGCAATATTTCATGAAACTCGGATTAGATTATAAAGTTTGATTATTAAATACATATTACTTGTGTTTTCATCCTTTAGTTGGTAAGTACTGTTACTAATTTAGGTCTTTGTCTTGTTTATTACTGAAAGAGACAAAGTGTTATTTGTGTTGGGATATTCTCTAGAAGTTTCTAATAGTCTAATACTAATACTAATTTCTATCTAAAAATATACGGCACGGCCACGGCACTGATAATAAAATTAAAAGATACCTTGTTACTACATTAATCGTTGAAATTAATGTTATTTCTAGATCTTATGAATCAGATAGTACTATGAAAATTACCAACGATTCATTAAAAAAAATATTTTCAATGCCTATAATAAGGAAAATAAAATGGTTTGAACATTGTTTACGTTTTTTTTCTGCCTGTGACCTTGGTGACCTCGATATTTGTGTTACAAGCAGTGGCACGAGAGAATGAATCAGCCATGTTGCGCGTGGGCAGTCCACTCCTTTATCGGTTTTGGGAATTTCCCCCTTTTCTTGAATGCATTTTTTTTTCATAATCATAACTTTAAATATTTGTACATTAAGGTTTTCTTCTAAGCGATCAAACTCAGTTTTCGTACAAGTCACAAGTTGTTGTCTATCATTGCCATGCCATGCCATGTTTCAGTTTTTGTTTTCTAGGTGTAAGTGTAAGTAGAATTTTGATGATGATGACTAGCTGCTTTGTAATTTATATATTATTTTTATTATTGTACATAAATTATAATTATATTAAGTATAATTAAGGGGCCGTCCATAAAGTACGTCACTCTCCAGAGGGGGAGGGGGTGTAAGAGTAAGAAAGTGTTGTAGTTTGTGACAGGCGGAGAGGGGTGTCCGCCCATGTGTGACGTCACGGTGTTTTATGTTAGATTTTAATTATTTTGTTAATAAAAAAAATATATTTTTGTACGAAATTGTTGACAGGGGGAGGGGGGAGTTAAAACGGTAAAAAATAGCGTGACATACTTTATGGAAGGCCCATAATTCTACTATTACTATTTATATCATTATTATCATATTTCATGTTTTAAAAAAATTATTTTAATTTAAAATAAAACAGAAAAGAAATAACCGATGGACCTAGTATAGACTATAGATAGTATAGTAGTAGGCATTCCCCATTTATAAACCGTTTATTATGAAAAGTTTTTAAAAAATATTTTTTTTTAAAAAGCCATTTGGTATTTCCATTAGTCATTAGTATTAGTTAGTGCCAATCTATTATGACTAAGCACATCATTGGAATAGAAAATAATGGTACTTAAATAATTATTTCATTTTCAGTCCAAGAAGATTGTCTAACATTTACTCAAAACATTGTTGACTGTTGGCTGATATTTCTTCAAGGAGTGCTGTCACACTCACACCTATCAACACAACACAGCAGTTTTTCTTCATTCCCTTGGCTGCACATGACAAACAAGGTCAGTACGATTTCATTTAAAATTGAAATAGAAGCATAATTAATACTTAATGGCTACTTATTTTAATGTATTGTTTTATTCAAATTCTAAATATTTAATTCTTTGTAAAATAATAATTTAAGAAGTTACCTATTATCATGGATTTTGTTTAAAATTTATTTAGTGCCCACCGCTCCAAGAAAAGTGGAAATGTTTGTTCCAAGCCCAGGAACTTTATTAAACGTTACCAGCCCATCCTCCTCTCTTTATGAAATGGATAAGTCTGATCAAAACACATGTTGTGGAAGCTCCACACCCTTCTCAAACCCTAGTGTTGACTCTGTTCTCTCTGATGAAATGTGTGGTCTTGATGACAATTTAGAGGATAGCACACTACAAAACTTGCTGACCCCAGATGTCATCAGCACACTGCAAGCAGTTGGTGCCATGAATCCTAATACAGATTTCTTCTGGTCTGGTAAGATGGATAATGATGGCCCTCTCTCTGCAGTTTCAGAAAACAGTACGGACAATCCGACTCTTGCTCAGCTCAATATGGAGCCAGACATGTCTTTTGTCAACAATATGTTGGGCATCGGTCCGGATGACGGCAAATTAAACTATTCGGCTTTGGACTTCTTGTGCAATGACATATCACCACTTATGAGCCGCTCATCAAGCCTCACCTGCTTATCTCAAAACTTTGCTGAGTGTCCCCCAGGCCCTGCACAGATTTCTGGTGATTGCTCTAGGAGGTTAGCAACTGTGAGTTCAAATAGCACTGTGACACTTGACCAACAAAAAACCCTGACAAACATCGGACAGTCATTTGCTAAAAACTTGATCCCAGCCAAGAGCAACTTCCCTCCAAGAGCTCTGCAGCCACCGATTGGAGTTGTTGCTCCTGTCAAGAAAACTGATGAGTCACAGTTTGTGTCGGCAGAGTTGAAGGTAGATCAAAGTCTTGGGAAGCAGCAGTCACCAAACATCCAGAAACTTCAGTCACAGTCACCGAGCCTCCATGAACTTTTAAGCATGAAAACCAAGGTTGCTGCGATTAAGTCAGAGCCTTTGGGCTTGGCGGAGTGTCACTCAGATGGAAGCAGTGATCGTAATGCCCAAATTGTACCAACATCAGCAGGAGGGGTGAAAAGGAACTTTTCCGCCATCAAAGATGAGCCTGTGTCACCACCTCAGGTTGTGCGTAGACATTTGGTCAAAGAAGAATCCACAGAGGAGAAATGGAGAGACATTGAAAGTTTTATTCACAATCCGGGTCAGGACCAGCCCTTAAAGAAGCGGAGAAGATTTGGTAAGTCATTTACTTGATCTAGAATAGTTGTTCTCAATGACAGAGATGGAGAAGAGAAATTAGTTGATATAACTATAATAAAGTACACTTGTGAGGGATCTGTTAGGCCTGTTATCTTTTAAAACCTTACCACTCTTCAAGTGACGGTTTTATTACACCATATATTATATGAAATAGAATCTTTTATTTAGAAATTTGAATAAAATGCCAAATTCATGTTTTTTTTAAATTACTTAATAGTATCTGAAAATTATTCTATGGAGAAATTAAGGAGGCCATATCATATGTTGCTAAAAAACCAATACGAACCCTCTTTTTAAACTCTGTTCTGGTATGATTGTAGGTTTTTATAGGTCTGTGTTAAGGGAGGAGTGGTGGGGGTCAGATTACCCTTAGAGCAAGTAAGAGCTCACTGTTGACTAACTGAATGAATCATGAGATGCACATGAATCACCAGGCAACTCATTGCTAATGTCACTGGCCAGATCGCTGGGATTTTCTTTTTAAATTTATGGCATAAATGCATGCATGATTTATCACTAAGAAAGAATGATACTTCTTCTGGTGCTGGTGAAATTATAGAAATCATCCTTAAATTTTAATTAAATCTGATATTACAGTAAATGTCGTTTTTAAAAATTATTTTTTTTATCTATAGTTATAACTTGTCATTCACAATAATCGAGACCCAGACCATTAAGTAGCCATTGTAATATTTTCAATAATGGTTGGTGGATATTTTAAATCATTTATGAGTAAGGAGCAAACTCAGGACCTAGGCGTATGTATGTGGAGTGCTGTGCACTGTTGTCTTTCATGATAAACAAGCCTCGGCCACGCTCCTTGGTGTTTTGTTACATTGTCAGTAACAAGTCTTGTTGTAGCTGCCTTACTCCAGCCATCTCAGCACATAAACAACCATTGTCCACGATATGGATATGACATAGATTAGAAAGCTAAGCCCGCCTGAGGTCAGAGACAAATCGATATGTCACAACTGGTTGGATCGTGCCCCACAGGTCGATAATGGTGGAGGCCATGAAGTCTCTTACTCTTGTAAACCTTGTTGTTGGGCTTATATTGTTTATATGTTATTTTTATTCAAGTAGATGCACATTTGGAATATGACTCCTTTTATAACTGGGGCCTATACTAAACGATAAAATAAAACTAGGGTTGTCAGTGGGGGAGAATCAGGGTGTGTCACTGAACTCTAATGGGAGTGGCGTTAACTGAATCTAAAGCATGTAAATGTAAGGCATGTACGTGTAAGTCTAAGGTAGTGTCGGTCATTGAGACCAGCTTTATGTTATCTAAATAAACGTCCAATAACTATGCTTTTTACAGAGTGATTCCGGTAAAGTACATTTTATGTCAACAATAATCTGTAAAGGTTGTTGCCCTTATTGATGAGACCTTGGCGTAGGAGTCAAGGTATTTGTTTTCTCTGTTGGGTCGTAACCTGTGACCTAGTTTACCCTCTGGTATTGAATGATTCAGCTGAAAGCGGCGCCGCCATGCCAGGTTTTCTTTTTAAAATAAATGTGTAAACACGTCGCGTCATGTGATCACGTGCTCGTGGTTGACATTATTTCCATTCTTCTTCTTGTTATGTCATTGTAGATAGAAATAAAATATAGGCTCGTAAACAAGATTTTAAAAGCTTCCAAGGAATATTTACGAACGCTAACGATACAATATAAATTCACTCATTAGACTTTAATGGACATTATGGCATTTATGGACATTGGATGCGCTAAATCATTCAACTTTAAGAGTTATTTAAAAAAAAAAAAAAGATTTTCCTTTCTTCATTGTTATCCGTTAATGACAAGCTTGAATTTTTCTCTTTCATCGTTACTTATGGGTACCACCATCACCCCCCCCCCCCCCCCCCCCCCATTATCCCAGATAAATCACATGCACAATCAAAACAACTACATTGTACAGAGATAAAATATACATAGAAATAACATCAAATCAATCGAACACCCACAATGACATTAAAACAGGAGCTCGATACTACGCCGTGCCTGTATTATATTTGCATATTGTTACATTTTAGTTAAACGCGTTTCGGCTGTATTTTGTTAAAATGTAACTTTACCACGCACCCGAGTCCCTGCTGGATGGGTTGCCTTGTTTTCTTGAACCATCTGGCGCTCTAACGCCCACTGGGCGAGTCCTCTGGTTGAAATCCATGATTTATTTGGCTCCGGGGATGATGGGGCTGTTGCTGAAAGCAGTAATTCATTATCATCCGTGGACATTTTATGCGTTTGATTATCTCCACGGGATCGTTAATTAGATTTCACCGTGATACATCACACCGCGTGTAAGTGTAAGGTGCAAATAAATGACATTAAATACACACGTGTAAGACGATTAGATGAGTAACATGTTCCCCTATTACAGTTTATAAGGAGAATGGATGTTTTAACAATTTTATGTAGATATGGCATGTTTTTTTAATTAAAAAAAACACGTTATTTGCTCTTAATTATTTATTTTAAAAATTAATAATCAGTATTTTAAAAATTACTGTTCTACATGCGTTAAGACACATACAACACCGTAAGTGGGTCCTTGAGAATTCTTTTAGCATGCTTTGTACTGTGTGGGGTCTGCAAGTACAAATTATATATATATATAACGGTTTGCCCCAGATAGCGGTGTCTCTTGTGACAAGGGCTGGGCTGTGTAGCCGTCACACCGCCCACTTATTCAGCCTTTAACAAAAAGTAGGGTAGTTGTCTTGTTTTCTGGAGGCTACCAACTGTTGCATACTATCGGCAGTGCCTAGCCCTCTTTCATGTTGTGTTGCCGCTTTGATGTTTTGCACATGATGATGATGGTTTTCTTGCGTGCTGCTCCAGTTTCGAAGTGGCCTTTGGCATTTGTGTATAACACTTTAACACTAACATGTAGGAGATAGTAATATTAGTATTCATATTGGCATCACGAATCCATGTGCTTTTTAAACGTTGACCGTAGATAAGTTGTTTGTATGATCCGCGTCTGTAACTATTTAAAAAACACAACTTGTTGGCCAGGGCGGCTTGTCGGTCAAATAACAGTTACTCAGTGCTAAAAGGGCTACCCCCTTCCTCTGTGTTTTCGAAAACCGTCCTTGATATAAATATGATTTAATTACAATTAAATTTAAGAACATGAAACTTTAATAGTGTTAAAAATATTATACTTTTATGCACTCAAGCCTAACAAAATTAAAAGGGAAATAGTTCGGTACATTCAACAATACAATACCATTGCGCAAGGCATAGGAATGAATTTGAACTCTTGTATTATTGCTGGGATGTTTTTCCATTGTTCTAAAACCACCAACCTTTTTCTCCATTAATCAAACAAACAATTTAATGAACTTGGCCATATGCGTTCATTACCCTTTAGCGACAAGACAATTAAATCGCCAATCACATTTTTAAAAACAGATTTAAAAAAAAAAGAACTTTTTAACCGTAGTTCTCTCCCTCTCGTTTTCCTAACTGTAGTTCTCTCCCATGAGTGTGTTTTTGCAAGGAGGTTTCAGTTTTCTTTGCTCTGTGGCACCTAGCGTCTAGTTAATTAATGAGAGGGGGCGAGCAGAGAAGCTCGGAAAGTTTTTAAAATTTTCCTAACAGTGATTTTTTAATTATAGTTCTTTTTTTTTTAAAGTAAATTATCTTTAGTCTATCAATTACTATTCTTAAATATAGCAATTCATCTAAAAATTAAATATTTATATCAAGGGCTCACAAAGAATTAAAAAGACAGTAATTTTTAATTTCTTAAAACGCATTAAATAAAGAAATTCTTCGCAGACGCGGGTCAAATTGGACTTTTTCTTTAGCCAATTATACATGGATTTTGAAAGCATTTTCGTTGAACAAATATATATATTCATCCAATACTTTTAAGATACACGATTTCAGATTAAAATCTGAGTTAGTTTTTTAATTAAATTAAATAACTTTTTAAAAAGTAAAAATAAATTGTTAAAACTTTGTCTTTCCTGCCACATAATAAAGTAGTTACTTCTTCTCCGTGTTTTTGTAGAGAATTTAACATGGTTATTGTGCGTCCACGGTGCTTAACCGCTTTATTTGTCGCGCGACAAATTAATTAATTCAGATTTTAATTACTCGTGCCTCTCAGAGCGTTTTAAGCGACGTCGCCATCCATTACCGTGAGTACGATCTTAGACGATCATTGCACAAACAATTTGTTAAATAAGGCTTAATGGAACGCATGGTATATAACGGATTGACGGTTCCATTGGGTTTAGTTTTGAGTCAACTACCCAAAAAGGTCTCGATGTTGTGAGTGAACATTGAATCATATATAATGTTAATAGATTTATTTTTATTTAGAAAATGTAATTGATAATTAAGACAATTATTTGGGTTGGAGAGGTCGTTCCAACAAATGGAATCGGTTGCAAGCGTCCAGTAATTCTCCATCTCTTCGTGTGTTGTAAATGCCAGGTGTTTAAGGCTTGGCCGTCCGTGGTATGTTTCGGAAGTGCGTTGCCGCCCCAGCACAAAAGATGTATAATTTGTGTGTGTGTGTGGTAAGGGCGATAAAGATGTGCTCGGTTTGCTATGAGAGGTTAAGGACTCATCGTCACGAAAACATCCGTAATGCTCGGTACTAAGGAGTGGACCAGGTAGAATGACCGAGCGCATACACAGCGCGTTAAAGTCAAGGGAATGGGAGTGCTTTACTTTTTCATTGTAGCGTGCGGATCCAACAAGTGTGTTTTCTGTTATGTTTAGTGGCTCTCCATTAGAAGAGAAAAAAAAACATGTTAAAAAGTGTTTCAGTTTCATACGGCTAATGTTAGTTGGTGTTTTATTTCTTTATGGAAATACTGTGTGTTCTTATCCTAAGCCTAAATCGCAATCACTTATAAATAAAGTAAAAGATTATGAATTAGCATTGGTTCGATATAGATGTTTGGAATGTGTGTATTTGAATTTTAAAAAAAAAATCGTGAGCTTTTTTTCTTCTTCTCCCTATCGAGGTTCTCTCACGTGTTTAATTTAATAGAATGTGTCATTAAAACATCCTCGTGTACTGGAAAATTTTATTTTTCAGATGGGGTCGTAGATAATAAACTTAAACTTGTAACAGTTTGTGTTTACGAGGAAGGGTATTCGAACCCGTTAGATTTGCTCCCATCAGGTGACAAGGATATTATATAATCTGAATATGAACGCTGTCGCGTCCGTGAACGGGCTGACTGACCATGTATTAGTATATAAGCCAGACTGAACTAGGAAGGTTGTGAATGGAGGGCCATGTAGGCAAGACTGAACTAGGAAGGTGTTGAATGGAGGACCCTGCTGTTTAAACTTCCTCTAATTACTCGTACCACGTGAGAATTCAGAGAAATCCTGTTCCTGCTTATTAAGAAGCGATAATTTTTCCGGAACTAAATGTTTCCGGTTTATATTCGCACATATTTTATATATACTTTTGAAAGAAATGTGTTTGACGGTCAAATAAAATATAATTTTGTTTTCATTAAATATGCATGGTTTTAGTGGAAGTTCTAGGAGATTGTAGGAAACGGAAGCTTTTGTATAATTATAATCAAAATAATCTCGAACTAATCTGTGAAATTCCTGGTCATATTGTTTGTAAGACTAACGCTAAAAACGAGTAGGATTATAGATTAAAAAAAAAAGAAGTCGAATTGTTACTGTTCCCAGTGTGACAGATGGACACAGGATTGATACCTGCTGCCTTTGACTCACTCCCTGTTCTTGGAAACGATGTTCTTTGTTTGTTGAAAGGTGATCGCTTATAAAAACAACTTTGTGGATGTGATTAAAATGTGTGATGACAGTGATGTTTATTTCTTTATTTTCGTGATTTTTACTATATTGAAGAGAGAAGAAAATGTTACATTAGCATTAACATTTTGGGGTTTAGAGTTGTAATTCCATGTGTTGTTTAAAATAAAGTGAATCATTTATGAAACAATTTATATTATTTACAACCTTTTTGCGTGAAATCTATAAATAGTTTTCCTTTGTTTGGGAAAACAAAGTCTGAGCATGCTATGCAGCACAAGGTATTTTGGCCAGAATTCGACATGTATGCTAATGCAGTGACTAGTTCCCCGACCTTGACACATATAATACTACGACCGATAAATATCGACATTTTAGTTCTCGACAGTGGCCAGTTTCACGGCTGCCTTGAGCTCTATTTACGCGTACTTTTTGTTTGTAGCCTACATACCGCAGAACTACGGGATTACCCACGTGAGGGTACAAAGTCCACCGGTGATGACGTGGTATTTTCATCACCTAATGGGTGAGTCTGACAGCAGACGAACAGGGGGTCGCATGGTGGGTAATTGGCTGATGTCCAATGTTTACGCAGGTCAGCTGACTGCTCTGCCTGCTGGCAACAGGCCGAGTTTATGGTTGCCAGAATGTTGACATGTGGAGAACTCTTTAGAATTCTTACATCGTGGCTTACTTACTGATAGTGTAATGTTTGTGTAGTCCCCATTATGAATATTATTATTTTTGTATAAATAATCTTTAAATGATTTACATAATCTGCACAATGTGGAATTATGTATTTTAATAACACGCATATAACAATAAAGCAAATTAAACTTAATATTTTTAGGCCATGAGTATGGTTTTAGGCCTAGGGCGCCTAGTCCAGTTTATTGTACCCATGACCATGCCCATACTCCAGGAAAACGCACAAAACAAAACATGAACTCTTGGAATTTTCATAATATGAAACCCTTAAACTAAAATCCAGTTCAGATCTAGAAATCTCCCATGATATTTCACAATTCCTGAACTCTCCATAGTGGTAAAAAGTACTTTGAAGAAATTTACTTGAATTCGGCTACCGTAATTTGCTAATAGTAATAGAAAAGTAGTTATAACAAAATAAAATTAAAGCCATTTTATATGTGACATACCGGTAGTTTCATTGCAACATATGGTTGGTAACAATAAATATAAAAAGGCATGCAAACTTTAAATGTTTATTTGAAAAAGAATATGTCTCTTAAGTGGAGCTTGGTGGGATGATGTGGTTTCAAGTGTAGAGTACAATTTATATTTTTCATAACACTGGTTTAATTTATTTCCTTTCAGACTCTGGAAGCTCTGGTCATATGTCAGATGATGAAGATGACTCATCTGACTATGGTGGCAAGGATGACGATGATAGTGATGATGATGATGACTATTCAGATATTGGTATGTTTTGAAGTACCTTGATGAGATTCTAGCACTTTTGCTGTTATTTTTTAAGGATCTTTTGTTTACAGCCTTTTCTTTACTGTAATTCCTTTTCTATGAAAAATAATGATTTTTTTTTCTCTTAAATGTTGAAAATTAAACTTCTATCAACCATACATAACACTAGACAACTGCTAAATAAATTTATCTTATTCAGCTTTGCACTAAATTTAATTTTAAAAAAAATATTGACATTTCTATGGTCTTTCAGATGCTGATATTGCTCGCATTTCCCCAAGAGACTGTGAATCTTTGGTGGCCACTGGCAAAAAACAGAAACAATACTTTTGGCAGTACAATGTTCAGTCAAAGGGTCCCAAAGGGACACGTCTCAAGTTGGCAGTAGAGTCCCCTGCTGACCCTCATGTGCTGAATGACTTTGAAGATCCCGTCTTTGATGAGTGCAACACATCCATCGCTGGAATCAGGCACGGGGGAAAGGCCAGAAAAGGGGACGGCAATGAAATCACACCAAACCCTAGGAAACTGTTCATGATTGGTCACCAGCTGATGAAGCTCAATCGTCAGATCAATGCCTGCCAGCTTGGGTCTGATGTGCCAACTGCCAAGAGGAATGAATCCCGCAAGGAGAAAAATAAACTAGCCTCCAGAGCCTGCAGGCTGAAGAAGAAAGCACAGCATGAGGCCAACAAAATCAAGCTTTATGGATTGGAGCAAGAGCATAGTGAGTTAAAATGTCACATTTTATCAACTGTTGATATTATTCATAAAAATGACATCATTATCAAGCCAGTTAGTTTCAATAAAAGAAAAAAGAAACATTTTGTGAAGTTTCTTATAAAATGGAATTTTAGATAATTACATGAAATTGTTTTGTTTTATTTTTTTTAAAAGATCTGTTAACTATTTGCTATCTTGCTTACAGGTCAGTTAAATTCAGTATTACGCTTCATCTGGCCACATATCAGGGAAGGGGCTAAGATCATCCTTGGACAAAACAAACTGATGACATTGTCAACGCCTTCAGACTCATTAACAACTATGCTTGATGAGAATATTAACCAGACATACAGTAAGTATTTGGTTATATTTTATTTTGCTGAACAGATCTCTTGATCTTTAACTAAAATAGAAACTTTATTTGCATGATATTATTTCAAAATTTATGTATTAAAATTTTAATTTGGTCTCTACTGTACATGGCAATGAAATACAAACATATAATTTATTGTCTGTCCCAACAGAAGACAGAATTGCTGGCAATACAACAGAGTATGTCAATTCTGTAATTTTAAAAGTGGAAAGTGGTGACACCAATGGAGGTCTCAACATCAACAAGAAAAGTCGCAAAACATGAGCACCTTATGGAGGTATATCAGCAAGTGTATCGAATCTGACAAGGTGGGCAGCTGGCCATGAAACATCTGCCCGTCCATGCCTAATGCCACACCATCTGATCAAGACTTGAGATGTATCATATAACTGCCAGCCAATCATCCACTGCACTGCACACCTCATAGGATAAATTTGCCTTCACTCCAGTTCTCTGGTTTCACAAATAATAATATGATAGAGAGTTAAAGGCTTTTGGAAAATTCTGTTTTTACATATGAAATAATTTTTCATATAATAAGAGTGAAATCTTTTAAACAACTACTTAATTCTTTTTAAAATTTCCAAGAATAAGTTGAAGTATATATTATTTGTGAACCCAAAGGGCTGTGAGGAGCAAAGTAGTTTGGACAGCATGTATTTTCTCAGAACTTGAACTTTCTGTGAATTGACAGATGTCACAAAATGAGACGCGGTCATCCGCATGAGCCCGTTCCATTCCGAGGCACAGAATCAAATATTTTGAGTTGTTTCAATTATCCAAAGATGAAGCTGTCTTATTGAGATCAATGAACAAATTTCCAGAATTTGTAATTTAAGAACATAATTTTGTTGAGTTTTCTTGAACATTTCTTAACATGAAGTCTATTTTTTGTTGTTGTTTGCTGCAATTCATTACAATTTAAACTACATTTATACAAGGCTTTAAAATATTCTTAAAAATTCAAAATGATCCCATTCAATTCATGTTGCACTGGTTATTTTCTGATTTAACCTGTATTAAATAAATTTTAAAGTACTTAAAAGCTCAAGTTTGGTTAGTCCCTAATCTTGTGATTTCCTTAGTAAATGTCAAGTAAAATTATTTATTACCATCTATAAAGGTGTTTGG
>MUZC01000492.1:526496-564654 GCA_002072015.1 Radix auricularia
GGGGGGGGGGGGGGGGGTGAAACAAATGTTTGTACTTGCAGTTTTAAAAGAAAATTGTAAAGAAATAATTAACTGGACTCATTATTATTATATTATTTTGCTGTACCCGCCATTTTTAAATTTCTCTACAATATCTCCACAAATATCATGTTTTTTTTTTTTTGCTAGCTATTTTATCTAATGCATTTTGAATCACACCTTTACTTACATACTATAAACATGTTTAAAAATCTACCTTGATACATTTTTTTAAAACACACCAATTAAAAAAACAATATTTTATGTACATATATGTAGATAAAAACAAGTCATTTTTATATTCATATGAAAAAGTTGTAAATACATACAGGTGTACTGATAAACTCATTCTTGGATTCCCAACTACATATCATCAGTATTGTAACTGTACAGTTAATTGAGTTTATGTGATTTGTTTGATATTGATTGTTAATCATTTTGTATATTATCTGTGATAGTGAAAATCTTCCTAGTTTGCTTTTTCTCCTATTACATGCTGCTGCTATTTGTCAATACATTAAAACTCCTGAATTTAAGATAAGAAAATCTTGTTTTAAAAATAATATTCAGGATTTAAAACTATTTAATTTGGAAATAGCTTTAGAAAAGAAAATTATTATTTAAAATAATTTTGATTATGTTTGTGTTAAGAAATGATCTCTATGTCTTAATCAGCAAGCTACTAAATTAATTAAATTACAACACTAATTTCTATAACAAAATAATTCTCTTAATCAAATCTATATTTTAATTATCCAATTTTGTTATTGGTGAAATATTCTTATAGACCTTGAGTACTTTGCGAGATATCATTTTTAGTTTAGAATGATTTCAAAAAGCTTTAACAGGAGTTCCTGGAATTTTTATTAGTATTAATTTTTTTTTTAAAAAGGCATATATAATGTGATTTGATAGTTTTTTTAAATTGTTTTTTTAAAAGGAAAAATTAGTCAACAAGAAACACATCTTTTTTAAATTTAGAAGATAGTTCTAAATGATAATTGCTTATATAATTAAAATCAATGTCACAACATTCAAAGCACAGTTGAAAGGCTTTAAGTTTAAATGGCAATCCCCTTTTTAGATATCTTGTGCTTTAGGGTGAAATTGTGAACTTATGAGACCTGCTCTAATAGTCTTAGTAATCAAAAACAATTTTTTGGGAACTCCTAGATAGGTTAGATGCTGAAAAATGTATGAAACCATTTAATCTGAAATAGTTTAGCTTATAATTTTGAGAGTGGGGAAATGAATGAAACCCATAACTATTATTATGGACAGAGGACTTGAGCCAAAGAATTAAGTGTTGCATTTGTTAGTGGAGGGTGGGGGGCACTCGGAATATTTTAACATTGAAGTTCACAATCTAAGGCTGATTATGTTATTACACTTGTTAAAGTGAAATTAAAAAGTCCTTGGCTAAAATATTTTCTGTTTTAATTAAAGAGTAAGAGGAGGGGGAAAAGCAGATATTTATCTCAGAAAAGAAAATGAAGAGTTCAAAATATAATCTACCAGTTACAGACTTTGAGTTTAAGTCAATCAATGTTACTTCATAATGTCCTGATTTTTGGCAGTGGCATAGCTCAGAATTTGAAATGGTTTTGGGGCCCGGGGTATCTATGGCGGTAGCCGTAATATTTAATTTAAAACACAATTTCAGACAATAATTAGGGGGCCCACTCAAGTGGGGGCTTTTGAATTTTGGCTCCCACTTCCATAGCTATGCCACTGATTTTGGTAGTTGGTCCAAAATTGATTTAATGATTCTAATTATTGTAAATAACTGTAAATTTCTGAATATTTTGTAGTATTTCAGCATCGTTGTAAATAGATGATTTTTTAAAAATTCACTTTGTGATTCACAATCTTTTGACACCCCCAGGTAAAATGTTTTAAAATTCATATTTTGACCTGTTACGGAAGAAGCACCGAATGTGATATTATTACCAATTTGTTGTTGTTGCTGAAGCTTCAGTCTGTAATAAAGTTCAAAAAAGATGTTACTAGCAATTTGTTTATTTTATCTAAAAAAATCTTTTAGTATGTTATCGTGAGAAGTGAAAATGCATTTCAGGCAGTAATGAAAAATAAGTACATGCATGTGGGTCAAAAGGTGCTGGAACGCCGTTCTTATGCGTTACGGTGTGGGGAGGGTGACGTTTGGTATGTAATTTAATTGCATCGGTGACTATCAGGCAGCCAAGATTTATAGTTTATAGTCCATTACTGAATTATTTTTTACAACAGAATTTTTATAAATGTATGTAGTATGTATGTATATATATTAGGGCTGCGGAAATTACCTATTAATTTCTCGATTAATCAAATAAGTAATAATAGTTTTTATTTTATAATTTTGTTTACGTACAAACTGCTCCGTTTAAGAAAGTTGGAAAGTGTAAATTTTAAAATAACCTGTTTTATTAGGACAATGATATATTAAAAAACACTTTGTTTTTAATTATGTAACAATTAAAAAAAAACTTAAATTCATGGACTTTATATTGAACTACTTATATTTAAATATAGGTATCTACTATCGATATTATATCTACTAAATTATATTAAATACTTAATTTATGGGACTTTTTAAAAATGCCATAAAATGGCAAAAAATGTGAAGGAAAACAACATAGTGAAGAAAGTGATTACGAGGTCTTAGAAAAAAATCATAACTTTTGAACCACTTGGGATAAAAAGAGGATTTTTATCTTTTTGTTGATCATCAAATAATTTCTATACGGCTGTATTACTTTTATATTTTAAAATTAATTAGAAATTTTCATTTAAGTGCCTAAACTTTAATACGTTATTTTACTTATTTTCATTGTTAACTATGTTTTAAAAATAACTTACTAAAAATATGAATTGCCTATTTTTATTACTCCCCTTGACATTTTCAGTTTAATGGCGTGACGTCATACATCTTCATTTTTAGCTTTAACAAAATTATCGATTAATTAATCGGTAATTTTTCAAAAGTTAACGATTAAATTTAATTTAATCGATAACAGCCCTAATATATATATATATATATATATTTAAAATAACAAAACGATATGCGAATCTACGAACACAATTGGGGATTACGGTCTGGGCGTTTGCTCCGGGATGGGTGACCAGAGGTTTGTCACCTAAGACTAAGATGTTAAAGATAAGATAAAAGACACTTGACTGGCATTGTAATTGTACTCAGCACTAAACCCATCCCTCTTTTCACAACACACCGAATGTGAGTCACGTGGGTGGGGTTTCGGGGTCAATGGTGGTCGTGCTAATCGCGTGCTAGGAAATTCAAGCCTCGCTTTATGATTTTTAAGCCACCTGGTTCACCAAGTGCAAGCGTGAACTTTCCAAGTCGTCTGATACGTAGGCGTGCAGACTGCGGGGTTATAGAGCTCGTAAAGTTTTTGATAGTCGTTAGTTGATTATTTGAAATTAGTTTTTACTGTTCTTTAATCACATTTATTTAGTCATTAAAAATATTTTGAACGCTTTGGACTTTGGGAGATCTTAGCTGTCAGCTTTTAAACAAACATTTAAACAATTTTAAACAATAAATAACAGTAAAGGAACATAGTATAATAAGAAAAAGCTTGGCTTGCGCTCTAGTGTCTGTAAACAAAGCATGTAATATTAATACGCGTTATGTGCCGCCGATTTGTGATTGTGCATCTTGATTACTCGTGAGTGTGTTAGTCAGGACCACCTTCAGAGAACCATTTTCAAAATTTTCGGCTTTTATACAGAGCATTTTTAACGGATAATGACAATGAGCGTAAACATCAACCAAATTCCGTATCCCGCTTCTATTATTAACAACACTGCATCAAGTTTATTTTAATGTACTTTTAATCACAATTTGAAGATGTGATGATGGCTTTCTTCTATAGTCTATTGTCTAGCGCTAACACTCGCCATGACAGCCTAGCATGCTCATTATACGTTTAGCTCTGCTGTTCAAAAACTCTTTGGAAAAAAAAAAGTCTTCAAAATGATTCTTAAATTTGTATTTGTTGTCACTCTCTTTAAAAAAAAATTTGAAGACTTCCAAATTTTGGTGACGTCCGATTCAAAAGAGTGCACGACAAACTTTCCGACAAAGAAATTTCCTCCTGTGTCCATGTATTGACAGATAACATGTTTCGAAGTTAATTTCCTCAAATACTGCGACACTGATCCGTCCATACAGCCATAAGACAGTGGTGTAAGTGAAAGGGAATTTGTAATACAAATTCCGCTATTTAGATGAGCACTTTTTAGTTATGAATAAAATTTCGCTCATTTGAGTATTAGTATTAATGTGTTCATTACAAAAACCATTGTTGATTGTTATTAAATGTTTTATCCGGGATGAAAAACAAAGAAATGTTAAAAACCCGATGTCAATCTCAATTTCGGTACAGAGAATTCCGCATGGTTCACATAAAAGGTCAGTGGAGGTCACTGGTGAACTACTGATCATGATTTGTGATCGATAAGTGTGAAAATGCAGGGGCGTAGCTAGGGATGGTTCCCGCCCGGCGTGACACGTGAATTTTGCAACCCCCCTATGTACACCTTTCATACCCAATATATGAATGTAAAAAGTTTCCTCATAATTGGGAGCTTAGTGGAGCCTAAGAGGGTCAAGAATGAGATATAAAACACTTGACCAGACAACATCAAGGGCCACCTGTGAAAATCATGAATTTGATATCACGATGTCATCGCACCCTTTGCTCAAATGAACACAGATCTAGATTCACGTCCTATAACTGTGGCACACCCTACAGCCTAACAAGTTAATTTTCACATTTACACGATTTTTTTTCGTGTGTACTTCAAAATGCCCAGCATTCAATCTATGATAGACTTGAGCTTTTAAATATTACATTTATGCAGCACTAAACTAGTTTAATTTTAACCCAAAACTTATTCTCGACAATACATTTAATATACTAGGCTAAGTAATTTCAACTGCAAAAACAAACAGCGTGTACTTTTATTCTTGCTATAAACAAAAAAATATTTGTGCAAGTTGGCCTTGTTTGTCAGTACTTCTTAGTGTATCGATTGACATAGAAACTAAGACAACTGGCTAAGACAGTGAAACTAATAAATGAAATAAAATATCCCTATCGACGATAAAAAAGATGTACATGTACCATCGGAATAGTAAACGTAAAAAGGAAGAAATTAGGTTTTCTCCCTCAGACACATGTAACATTTTCAGTGAGGTTGGCTTGCAGCAAGCCGCGGCTCTATGGGGTCAAGGAGTAGTTCCTGTTTACAACACAAGAGGTCCCGCGGCAGAAATGGTGTCAGTGGAAGGGAAATCCCCCTAAATAAATTGGAAAAACAAGCTCGCTGATTGGTTTGGATTTGTATCAGAGATATTAGGTCGGTGTCGCCGGTTTTAGATAGAAACTGTGCAAATAAAAACTTTTTTTTTTTAAAGATCCCCCCCCTCCCGTATACTTTTTGCTCATCAGCTTTACGTGAGAAAAAATAGCGATAAGTTGTTTTAAAAATACAACGCAGACTTTAGTTCGTATGAGTATGAGGGAAAAAAATTAGGCTGGCTGGCACAATTGAATATAAAAACAAAGCAACACAAAGTCAAAACTCTATAAGTCTATGTAAGAATTGTAATTGGGCTCTCATTATTAACCAAAGACCATCTCAACAGGAACTTACGTTTTTTTATTAGCTGATGACTGTATAATCTATATTCAATGGAAAAGACGTAAACAAGGTAAGGGTTAGCCTGACAGGACGTAACAAAACAGCGAATGTTTCGGCAAAGAGCCTTTATCAACGAATATACAAGACACAAACAAAACGAAAATAAAAATGAAAAATGAAGGAACTTAGCTGGGGTGGAATCCGAAGTATCCAAAGAAAAAGTCAACTTTGCAATATTATACAGACATAGGGATAAAAAACCATGTTCTTGCTCCGTATGCAAGAACAAACATACAAGTTCTTTCCGTCAAAATTCGAACGTGGAGTGGGTTGCCTGAACAAATCAGGATAATTAACAATCTAACAACATTCAAAACTTTAATAAAAATACAAGAATATACACACAAATATTAAAAGAGTAAGGCTCAATAATCGTCTGTATCAGAGGCGTCACTAGGGTTGGTGTCACCCGGGGCGGTAGCTCGTAGTGTCACCCGGGGCGGCAGCTCATGATGTCACTCCCTCACGATTTAACCCATAGAACTCCTCCGAGTTTTCCTGTGCCAAATAACGGGAATGTATAGAATTTTACAGTCTGGTGTCACCCGGGGCGGCCCGCCCCCACCACACCCACTAGCGACGCCACTGGTCTGTAAAGAGGATCTTCTGTAACTGATACTTTTTTTTAAAAAGAGTTTTATGTTATGAAGTCAATAGGCATATGCCTAAAACATTTTTTTGTTCAAGAGAATAAATGGCAAGAAAAATTGTAAATATGTGACGCGCGAAATGTTTCAAAGGGCTATGCAGATTGAATTCATAATTCGTAGCCCCCCCCCCAAACCACCATGGACTAGTACTTACCTTAAATTTAAAACTCATTTATCTATTATTATTATTATTATGCATGGCCCAGCGTTGTCTAATTCAAAGGAAAAACTAAATATTAATTTAAGATCTCTAGAATAGTAGCCTAGCCCTGAAGTCAGAGCATTACTTGTTTTGAACATTTTCTCACAGTAAGTGAAGTAGGTTTTAGACTCTGGGAGACAATATTGTGTTAATTTAAATGAAAATGATTAAGTTAAACAACCCGTAAAAACAAAGGTTTTGACTATAAATCCTTTCTTTATATTCGAGACAGAACTAAAAATATTGATTACATTCAAAACAAACATTTACAGACCGAAAGTGACATTACTCCCAAAATGCTATAAAATGGGGACGGGCGGGGGTAAGGTGTGGTCACCGATCGTCTGAGTGGACTCAGCAAACTCGTGGATGTAAACAACAGACGGGTATTAGTATTATACATTTATGTAGAAATAAACTAAAAGTGCATTAATTTTATTACGGTACATTCGATCGATCTGAAATGTTGATGCAATGCATTGTTAGGTGACACGAGTCCATGTGCAAATTTTCAGCTCGATAGTATGACGGAAAGTCATTTTTGGTAAAAGCGAAGTATGTCGACCGTGACGTCCTTCTTTGTTGTTATAACACGTCCTTTAAAAGGCTTTAAAATTAAAATTCTATAGCCATACCTAATTTAACCTAAACCCTAAAACATTTAATTTTCCGAAAATTCTAAAGCTATACCTAACCCAAATCCTAAAACCTTCCATTTTTTATAATCCTTTTAGAATTTATAGAACTTTCTTTTCCAGCAACCGGTAGCGTCGTGACGTCACGGTCGACATACTTCGCTTTAGCCCTTTTTTTTTTTTACCCCCCACCCCCGTACCGTACGGACGGACGAACGAGGAGACGACGGTGAAGTTAATATAATGGTTTTAAAAGAAAAAAGCCCTTACAAAATTTACAAAATAAAATAACGAAATAATTTTGAACAGTTTGCTTTTACCGGAAGTTTATACTCAGTTACCGTTCCCAACGAATTCCACAACAATGGCGAGACTGGTAAAATAAAAACATTTAATTCAATTTTTAATCCGCTTCCATCGTCAAATCCGTCGGAACTAACGTTTTCTAATTAAGAATTATTATAATTCAAAGTTAATTTTTAATGAATTTTATCAAAATATAAGCACGTATTTCATTCAAGAAAGCTTTTCGCCGGTAGCTATGTGATGTCATATTCTTAGCCGTTTGTCTAGTTATCGTCCGAATTCTCGAAGTTTCTGAATAAAAGAATAAATAACGTGAAATAAAGTTAAGTTAAATACTACCAAGTCTCTAATTTGTAACTTATTAGTAGACCTAATCATCATAATTAAAAGACATTATACCCCTACTAGAGACAATTGTCTTATAAAATAATATTAAAGTTACTTACTGAACTGAGTAAAAGTAAAATAGATAGAAAAAAAAATATTTGTGTAATTTATTATTATTAATTATTATTATTATATAAATATTATTAATTTAATTACATCTTTGACTTAGATATAGCCTAGTACATGAGGCTTCTTAACAAAGCATTTGAAAAAGTTCACTACTCTTTTGTTTACTTGACAAATTAACTTTACTGTTTACATAAAACTTAAATTCTTTGGCATCTCTATCCCCAAGTCCCATAGTGCCATACATCAGTCAATAGTGAAATCAGTGGATCCCAATGTCCTTAGTCCTTACTGATTAATGACCTTACAGTACATACAGTTACAGAACTTACAGTTGCAGACATACAGCAAATTGAATATTAATAGACCGTGACTCATGACTCATGACTGATACTGATACTAATAATTGATGGATCTTACTTAATCTTAACCTAAATTATAAATTGAATAAATCAGCACCAATACCAATAGCCAATAATTTGTAAACCAGGAGTTTAACAAAAAATGTTTAGTTTAGGCTGTCTTAGTTACTAAATGATTTATGATTTACTCAACTGTCAAAACATATTATCAGGAACAAAAATAGGTTTATTTTCTGAATGCTGATGATTCTATATTACATTAATGTCTATAGAACTATTTCACCTAAGTGCCCTAGCCCTAGGATCTAAACAAGAGTGAAATCTTATAAAAAGACCAAGACTTAGATAAATTACTGAATTACAAAATGGGAAAATAATTGGAGTAGGCTATGACTATGTCATTCAATCTAGAAAGGTTTGTGTAAGAGTATCAAAGATAAAGTTAAAGAAACAATTGCAAACTATTTCTTTCTCAGGAAATAACTAATACAAACATTCATTTTCAGGTCAACTTGTGACTTGTCTTAGGAGTAATAATAAATGTGAAATTATCATGTAGTACCTATCTCAATGAAGTAATTAAAAAATCCCACAAAGCAATTGGCTTTATATAAATATACTAGGGCTGTTATCGATTAAATTAAATTTAATCGTTAACTTTTGAAAAATTACCGATTAATTAATCGTTAATTTTGTTAAGCTAAAAATAAAGATGTATGACGTCATTAAACTGAAAATTTCAAGGGAGGTAATAAAAACGGGCAATCTGTATTTTCATTAAGTTTTTAAAAAAAAAGTTAGCACTGAAAACAAGTTCAATAACGTATTAAAATTAGGCACATGAATGAAAATTTCAAATTAATTTTATAAATATAAAAGTAATACAGCTGTATAGAAATTGTTTGATGATTAGTAAAAACATAAAGATCATCTTTTTATCCCAAGTGGTTCGAAAGCTACGATTTTTTTCTGAGACCTCATAATCTCTTTTTTCACTATTTCGTTTCCCTTCATATTTTGTGCCATTTAATTGCATTTTTTAAGTAAGTATACCTATGTATTTAATTTAATTAAATTTAAAACACGTACTATTGTTAGGGGATATATTTAAAAATAAGTAGAAAATAGTTCAATTTAATGTCAATGAATTTAAATTTTGCTATTGTTAAATAGTTAAAAACAATGTTTTTTTTAAAAAATATCATTGTCCTTTTAAAAAAAGGTAATTTTAAAATATACAGATACTTCACCTCTGTAACTGAGAAATTTGTACGTAAAAAATAATGATAACATAAAAACTATTATTAATTATTTATTTAAAAAAAAAACAACAACATTTTTCTATTTTTAATCACTATTTTATCAATTAAAATAATTTTAATCGATAAAATAATTTACCGATTAATCCAGAAATTAATCGGTAATTTCCGCAGCCCTAAAATATACTTTTACAAATGTAAAAAAAATACCTTACTTTGGTGAGACCTAAATTAGAATATGCCATATCTTCTATTATAAGTCTACGTGGGCGTGGGACCCATCCCCTAAAGAAAATAAAGATGAACTGGAACAAATTTAAAAAGAGAGGCATTATTCATTAATGGAGACTATTCAAAATTGACAAGAGTAACACCATTAGTTTAATCATTAGACCTATAAAGACAAGAGGATAAAAGAGCAAAGTAGTGTTATTGTATAAAGCTTGGTTTTGGATTCCTTAAAGAAAAATAAACAGGAGCTGTTTCTATTATAAAGAAGCAGGCAATACTCATGATTTTATATTTTTCATTGGGGAATTACAGGTTAATGTTTTAATATAATGTTTAACTGTGCATTTTACTTTAACAATTAAAAAAATATTTTAGAATGCACCAATCATCCTCCTTAAAGAAGGCACAGACACATCTCAGGGAAAACCTCAGATCCTCAGTAACATAAATGCATGTATGACCATTGCTGATGCTGTGAGGACTACATTGGGCCCAAGGGGGATGGACAAATTAATTATTGATGATAAAGGTCAGTCAGTTTATATTAGTTTACTGGATTAATTATTTTATTCGATTCCTTTTTTAATCAGCATGATTTGTAAGGATTAAAATTATATAAATTACATTATTTTACAGTAAATTAAATATTTTTTTTTACGAATGATATCAATATTCTACAGCCTAAAGTGAGATTTTTTAGAATAAATGTTTTTTTAAAAGTAAAAAGATGCATTTTTTTTTGTGTGTTTGAATGTATATTATTGTTCGTCCTAATTTTTTTTTTTTTACAAAATAAACTCTGTTACACATTAGTTTTTAACAGAAATTCATAGTGCTGAAATGACAAACTTGTCATATACTTGTTAGTTGTTGATAGATTCTCATTGTAATTTTTGAGTTAAAATACATGATCAAAGATGGAATAATGACAAACAGGAATATTGTTGATGTTTTGGTATCAATTAAATGAATTTAATTTTTCAGGAAGCGTTGTTATTTCAAATGATGGAGCAACTATCTTGAAAACTTTAGATATTATTCATCCTGCAGCTAAAACCCTAGTTGACATAGCCAAGTCTCAAGATTCTGAGGTATAAATAGCGAATATTTTTTAAAAATTGGCCCAGATTAAATTGCATTTTATTTCTTTCTTTTGTTTTCACTCACTCTCGAAGCACTGAAAATGAATTGAGCTTTTGACCATGTAAAATATAATGTATTAATCCATTTTATTTAGTAATAGAGACCTGGTGCCTGCAATTCATCCATATTAAAATAATACCCAAAGTTTATTTTTGTTTTGTTTTAGATTTTAAAAACGAACAATACATTTTAAGTTGAATATATTCCCAGAGAATTGACATGGAAAAATAATGTGGCATTTTATAATATGAGAAAATAAACACCATCACTACTGAATTTTCTCCTTAGTTTGGCTTACACATTAGTAGTATTTTTTTTTTAGCAGATTGATTGATTTATAGAGCTTTTCAGATATGCAAGAGCCTTTGTATACTGCGGGAGCAAATGTAACTAAATTTGTTGCTTTCTCTTGCTGTTGATTCTGAGAGCTTAAGAAAAGATGTCTTGCTGAATTTGAATGTTTGACTGGTTCAAAAAGGAGTGTTTTTATATATTTGGTTTCTAAAGCCATTTTTAAATATAAATTACATTAAAAATTGTATGATAATGTATTAGAACATATTTTAAAATGTTATTTTATAAACCCTTTAAGGGGGTGTAAAGTCGTATTTTGATACGAAATACAGTCTTTTTACTGACTCCATTCATGTACTTGTAAGCATCCAACCCTATCGAATGTGGTATCAATAGAAAGCTGGATTTATAAGTTCCCGACCAATCAAAATTTACCCAACCTTGCATTTGCTTATTCGCGTTTAAAAAATGACACTTTCTTGACCTACCTATGGGGTTTCCACATTTCATATGCATAACCCTTGACCTTTCTATAAACCAAGGATTTTGATTGGTTATTGCTGTGGAAATTACTTCCGTTTCTACGTGAAACAATATTGTATTCCATGAACAATAGCATCTAAGGTCGTTATTTATTTTGTAGAAAAAATGTTCAGATAAACTATTTTCATATTATTAAATTCAGAGTTTTGTGCTATAGCACAATGCTATTATATTACCATATAAACTACTTTCTAATCGATCACTTTAGCTTGAAATATTCACAAATGAAGGTGGATCTTGCACTCGGTCTCAAACTAAACTTTAAACTTATAAGTCTAAAGTGTCTTAGCGTCCATTCCAATAGTAATAATAAGAAAATAAAACGTTCATGTAATAAAAACAGGTAACAGCTACTGTGCTAAATTTTATCCAAATAATTTTTAAAATATTCTATGAGCTGGCGTATTTTTGTCATTAGAACGAGTAATAGCAATAACAGTATTTGTATTTACTAGATAATAAGACTAAGACAAGATATCCATTTGACATTATTAATAATAAATTAATAAAAACTAGACCTAGATAGCTATTTAACCTGTGCTCTTGCTAGGATACATCTGTAGATAGTAAATAAAAGATAACCATGGCAAAAAAAAAAAGTTTACTTGGACATTTTATTTCTCTCCAACACAGGCCCAAGCACTTTCAATTTGAAATCTGTTTTTTTTGTGAATTCAATTTTATTGAAGTCAAAGTGTATAAATCTTAGTATTCCAAGTGTTAAAGAATAACGTAAGATCTACATTTATGTGTGCAATGAAAATTCAGCTTTGGGATTGAGACTATAAAGTAATTTTGAGCTAAAAATGAAATAACTGCATGAAGCAGCGAAAATTACAGGCGGAGAGTAAAAGTAAAATACTTTGAAGGGACACTAAGAAAAGATGGGGAGGGGGGAATTAGAAAGTAATGTGTACGGTTGAGCTTAAGCTACTAGATCATTTTATGTACAGTAATTATAAAATTTAAAAAAAAATTTAATATATTCTCTAAATTGCGTCCTTTTTTCAGTTCTCTCGCTTCCAATGTTTTTGATCACTTCAGTTTCCATGGAATCCAAAAAGTTTTTTGGAAAAAAAAATTAGTACAATTTATATCTATTGTTATACCCTATAAGAATATTTTATTTAAAATCACTAAGTACGCTATATACAAATTTGAGAATTTTGACCCACACCTCCCCTGTTAAGACCGCTTGTTTTTGAAGACCGGTTAACTGTTCAAAAAGGACCGGTTTACCATCTGTCCATACTTTTACTATGTTCAGTGAACTAACAAGAGAATGGATCAAATTTTCGCCTCTATTCGTCTGATTTGACATTATATCGCCCATGGTGTACTGACTCTAGTGTTGCTGTCAAAAATTCAAAAAAAAAAAAGAAGTAAACCGTAATATTAAATTTTCTATTTTATGTATTAAAAGTAATAAAACAGCATATTTTCAAATGTTGTTTAGTCTGTTTTGGTGGATCGGTTAACCGTAAAAAAAACAACGTTTTATTGTCCGAGCATATGTTTCCGCAACATTTTAGAACCAACTGAACCAACAATGGAATTTTCACCTCGCGACATCTGCTGTTGACATCAAAGTGTATGTGACGTCACAGCCCGCTTGCATTCAGCTTTCATGAGCTGTGCTCCTTTCCAACGCAGACAAAAAAAATTTTTAGATTCCAAAATTTTACATCAATGTGATAATTTAAGTCTAATTCCTTTGACTTCCATGTACTTTTGCTGGAAAACGTTGATATTAGACCAAAATCAAATTTGAGGACCAGTAAACAGTCGTACTACTAGTAAAAGACCTATCTTTCCTCTTTTAATATAAATAGTAACACTCGCGGCCTTGATAATTATTCACTGATACTGTTATTATACGGCAACTAAGCGAATTCATTTTTAAATTAAAAATCATTCACTGGCCAAACTCAAGTAACAGTGATGGCATGTATTTGTATATTATTTATAGACAGGAATAATAAGAAAATGCTTTGATGTCACGGTCACTTGCGTATTGGCTCTGGTATTCTGCCAAGTAATAAGCTAATAATGACTAAATGAAGTTAAAGTTAAACGGGACCAGTCCTTGCCTCAAATATATGTAGTAATATCAATATTTATACATTTTTCAGGTTGGGGATGGCACAACATCAGTAACACTTTTAGCTGGAGAATTTCTGAAGCAGTTCAAACCTTTTATTGAAGAGGGTGTCCATCCACAGATAATAGTACGAGCTGTGAGAAAAGCCCTTGCCATGGTGAGTCAACCGAATTTAAATAAAGTGTTTATAGCTTTAAATAAAACAACCTTTTACTATTATACCTTACTGTACTATTTTAAGAAACTTTTACTGCATTCAGTTGTGGGGCTCAAATTAGATTTTTATAGTACATACTGCAGAGTGGGCCAGGCACATAGATTCCAGATAGAAAGCCATAGGAATACTAAGGGATTTCAATGAACTTAAAGCTTAATTTTACTACAGATGTACTATTTATTTTTTTCAATACAAATATTCATTGGACAATTTTGTATGACATCATTTTAAAAGTTTTTATCGACTAAGTGGACTTATTATGTATGAAATAATAAGTTTTAATTGAAAAAAAAAAATCAACGTTTGTAGTTCTAACTAACTACTTCTTACTTCAAAGTACCACTGTAGAAGAAGGAAGAAAAAATACTGAAAATAAAGAGGACAAAATTTGCAAAGTTCTGTCACTATATAATTTATAAATAATGTGAGTTTTGTAAGAAATGTAGATCAGCCTCGTGAAGATATATATATCTATTGATGAAAGACAATACATTAAAGGCAAATGTATCTAGTAGTGTAGGGATATGTTTTATTTTGTGGCAGATGCCTTTTAGGTTATACCAAAATCTATGTTGGTCAAGGTACAGAAAATATTTAATGCATGCTTATAATGAATTTCATCTAGGCTGGACTAATTTTAATAAAAATGTTTAGTTACTAAAAGGTATTCTTTGGGGTATAAAAAATAATGCTAGGATTTCAAGATCTTTCAAATCTTAAAGATCTATAGAAGATGTTGTATAATGTGTGCATTAATTAACTGTTCCTAATATACAAATTTTGAATTTTCACATTGTGAATGTTTCCTTTTTTTTCAAAAGACAAACAGAATTGGAACATTTATAGCACTGCATGTTAGATAGCCTCATGTCATTATATTACAATACAATATATAAATGTCTAGAAAATATAGAATTTATCAACAAACACATTTTTCATTATCTAATATTTCTGGGGTCTGTTAGTAATGGTTTTATAGTTTAAAAAGAGTTAAATAGAGTTAATAGATGCACTGTTTAAAGCTTCTCAACATTTTCTTGTAGTGATACTAATTGGGTACAGAGCTAAAAACTATTTGTGAATAATGGGTGTATAAGTAGCACTTGACAGTAGTTTCAAATGTGATGATTTTGTTAAGTATCTAGTATCTATCTTGTTTACAACCTTTAAAAAAGAATGCACAAAAATCATCTGAGTAACTCAGTTCATTTAATAGTTTTTTTTAACAACTTTTTCTTAAAATTTTAATAAGGTTATTTTATTTTATTCTGTACAATTTCAAATTTAGATGCAATTATGATGGAATTACATGATTAATCAGCTATTTTGTTTTATCTCTTACACTACTTACAGAAATAAAAAATTTAATTTTTATGTTGAAACAAAAAAATTATTTAAAAAAATGTTACAATTTTAACACAGTTAATATTCAAACATTAATTTATAGAAATTAGTGTAATTTAAGAGCAGGACCTTTAAAAAGGATAGTGTAATTGCAGTTGTAGTTTGTAGCACACTTACACATTAAAAAAATAATTAACATTAAAAGGCTTACAAAATCTACTGTTTTTGAGAGTTCATAATTCATTTGTGTTCTTTTACAGGCACTTAAAAAGATAGGTGACATTTCTGTACACATCAAGAAAGATGATGCCAAGTAAGTTGGAAAAAATAAAATTAAGAGGAATTGGTGGCCTTGCAGAAATATTTACAATACGTTACATAAAATAGCTTAAGTTAAATATAAAAAAAACTATTTGTAAATTTACTAATTTTTTTTTAGTATTAATTTCTGAAAATTATGTGAAACCCTAAAATAATGTTTACTTGCTTATTTAAAATTAAGTTGGTATTAATTTTTTTTATCCTCAATAGCTAATTTATATTTCTTATATTCTTGATGGCATTCACACTTGCAATTATGGAAATAAAAATACATTCTACTCATCATTTTTGAGTGCATCAACTGTCTGAGTGTTATTTCAATAAGTAATATTCTGCACTCCTAGGGAATTAAGAGAACTGCTGGAAAAGTGTGCTGCTACAGCTCTAAGTTCTAAATTGGTTGCAGCTCATAAAGACTTTTTTGCCACTATGGTGGTAGATGCTGTCCAGATGCTAGATGACCTGCTCCCGCTTAATATGATTGGCATTAAGAAAGTTCAAGGAGGTGCACTGGAGGTAAATGGAGTATTTAGGAAAAACTGTAATTTTTATTAATTACATTTTGCATTCACCTCACTGCAGATCTATCAAAAGATGTAGTTAACAATTTCTTGTCTATTATGAACTATACTTTGATAAATATCCTTGTCAATTTTATTACAATTTTTTTTAATTTCACATGCACAACAGGGTTCTAATTTCTTGGTTGAAATAATTTATTTTAAGAGACTTTGGACACATTTTTTAAATTACCTTATGTATAGATGATTGCTCATTTTAAATTTAATATAAGAAAGTAATATATAAGATAAGATTATTGGCTTTCACTGCTATTTTTTAAAATATATCTCAGGAATCATTGCTTGTTGCTGGAGTTGCTTTTAAAAAGACATTCAGCTACGCTGGTTTTGAAATGCAGCCTAAGAAGTATGAGAATGTTAAGATTGCTTTGCTCAATGTCGAGTTGGAGCTCAAGGCTGAAAAGGAGAATGCAGAAGTTCGAGTAGAGTCAGTTCAGGTTTGTTGTTATAATGAATACACATTTTTTTACTTACTCAACGGTGTTCATGGATGTCAAATTTTATTTTGCAGTACACCAACCTGCTAGATCTAGAATGGGACTAATAGAAATTTGGTTAACAAAACTGATAAATCTTTTGTATTTGTACAAAAATAGGAATACCAGAATATTGTTGATGCCGAGTGGAAAATCCTATATGAAAAACTTGATAGTATTCATCAATCTGGAGCCAAAGTGGTACTCTCTAAGCTTCCTATTGGTGATGTGGCAACACAGTATTTTGCAGACAGGTAAGTGCAAATATTTTTTAATATAACTTAGATGCATGAGTAACATTATTTTATTTCTTTGTATTGATTATTAAATTAGTCAGAAGCTACCAGTTTTACTATCTTTTTATGAAGTTATATTTTGAATTTTTCTACAGAGACATGTTTTGTGCAGGTCGTGTTCCCGAGGAGGACTTAAAACGGACAATGAAGGCATGTGGAGGTTCAATTCAAACATCAGTTCAGAATCTCACAAGTGATGTGCTTGGATTTTGTGCCAGCTTTGAAGAAAATCAGGTTGGAAGTGAGCGGTACGTTAAAAATATTTCTGCAATTTGCAGTTGATTTTCTTTTAAATGTCCCATAACTGATGGTCGTAGGGGGTCCTAATGTTTCCATTAGAACTTACTAGGGGCTTGGTAGTCCTGGTGGGTGCCCCATCTCCCTTCCAGGTCAGCAGAGGACTTTCTTAGCGTTAGTCATTTATCATTTTTATTGTGGCCTTTATGTGGGCTCGATCCCACGCCCCTCAACTTGTGAGGCAAGCGCACCATTGGCTTCGCTGTCCAGTCACCAGTTGAATATTAACTATGTTATAATTGTAACATTTTTTATCTGATGGTCTCCTTTTTAAAAACTAGTGATTAAATTTGATAAGTTTCTATTAACTACTTATTTTCTGTATCTTTTTTTTGCTGTTCTTAAGGTACAACTTCTTTAAAGGATGCCCTCAGGCAAAGACATGCACAATCATCCTAAGAGGAGGATCTGAGCAATTTATGGAGGAAACTCATAGATCTCTTCATGATGCCATTATGATTGTTAGAAGAGCAATGAAGAATGACTCTGTTGTTGCAGGTGATTTCCCCATTCATTATACATTTTTTTATTCTTTTACCCTAGTAACTGCCTTAATAGCAGATTATTTGTCGTTTTTGTAACCTCTAGGCCTATAAATTATGTCTACTATGCTATTAAAAATAACCATTAAATTATGTCTGATTACCATATTGTGTCAACATGTGATTTTTTTTCAGAGTGTTTATGAATTTTGAGTGAAGCCTGCTCTATTTTGTTGACTTTCTGATCCAGGAAAGGGTCCCTATTTTTAAAAATTTTTAAATCCATACAGACTTTCTTTTTTTATGTAATTTCTGTTGGATCAAAATGAAAAGAGCTCCTTTAAAAGATATTCGGTGAATTATTAATTTGTTTAAGCAAAGGGTGGAGATAGGATGGAAAAGTGTTTATCAGAAAGACATACCCTAAAAAATTCCAAAGATATAAATTTTTGTGTGTGTTCAGGAGTGTTAATCAAATTTTTTTGTGACAGAAATTAAAATGTAATTTTACCCTGTAACGAAGTTCACTGTCCAGTGTATCTCAGAAATAGAAATGTATACTTGTGATTCTGTCTATTTTTAATTGTATCTTTATGAATTATTACCATATTTGTAGAAAAATGCAATTTTAATTTCTGTTTTCCCCATGTGTTATCTTGATTAGATAAATGAAATTCATCAAATTTTTTAGTCGAATTAACTTTCATCTATAAATTGCCATATCTTGATATATTTGTTAAATTTATAGCTTTTTAACCATATGACCATTTATAAAATTTAATGATGGTTATTAAAATTGCCTTTACTTAGGTGGTGGTGCTATTGAAATGGAATTATCCAGTTATTTAAGGGAACAGTCGAGGACTATTCAAGGTAAAGAGCAGCTTCTCATTGCAGCCTATGCCAAAGCTTTGGAAGTTATACCCAGACAATTGTGTGACAATGCTGGATTTGATGCTACAAACATTTTGAACAAATTGAGACAAAAGCATGCATCTGGTAAGTTGGTAAAAATTGTAATTATTGATTTTAAAAATCTAAAATTTTTGCAATATTAATATTACCTTGTTTTGCATTAAATTAATTTAAAACAACTTGATGTCATTTCAATCTACATAGGATCTAGATGGGCAGGTGTAAACATTCTGCAAGAGGACATTTCTGACAATTTTGAGGCATTTGTTTGGGAACCTTCTGTAGTAAAGATTAATGCATTGACAGCAGCCTCAGAAGCAACATGCCTCATTTTATCTGTTGATGAAACAATTAAGAATCCAAGGTCTGCTCAAGATGCACCCATGGGTAGGGGACGAGGAAGACCAATGTGATCTTTTGTTTAATTGTTACCTTTAAATTCTTTGTGCAGTGTAGTAGTGAGAAATGGAATGAAAGAAAGCAGTAAAATGTCCTTCATTTCTTGTGTTGCAATCTATGGAATTATGCAACTATGAATATGATGCTTCTCACAATAATTACTAGATTACAAGTGACAGCCGTTGACTTTAAAGCATAAGCACGAGTGGATCAAAATGTTTGTGATATTTGTGTCTGCTTATTATTTAAGTTTCACCTTATAAACAGTTAAAATTTTTCATTAAAAAAAATTTTTGTACTTCATGTGTGTGCGCATGATTCTCTCATGAATTAAAAGCTGCTTTTTTTTTTACATGTTTGTCTATTTTATAACTTTGGTTTGCAAAAAAAAAAATTCACAATCATAAAAGTGTATATTTTAATTTAGATGGAGGAAAAAAAACAAAGCATGCAGTAAGATAAATGTATAGTTACAAATGAAAGTATACCACTGGAGTCATGGATAAAATTTGATGTGTTACTTACAAATCAAGCTCAGCGAAGGCCAAATCAAAATTTTTCAACAATATGAATGTTGGTTCCATATTACAAAGCTCTGCTTTATTTCAAATCAGATTTAAAAATAAAAAAATCAGTATATGATCAGTGATGCAGAAATATTTTATTTATATGCATATTATTATATGCAATCAAAAACTTCCATAATTTTATTACTTAGCACAGTACTAAAAAGCAAAAAAATAAATAAAACTCTGTTACAAATGCTTTAGTTTTTTTAGCACTTGGAAAAAATACACCTATACATATTCATATATGTACTATGTACATTAAAAATAATTAGCTTTTAAAAAGGTGTTCTAGACATTTAATGGAATGATCTCCCACAGTTATAATAATAAACACACACAATAGATATTAAGTTGGAATGACATTTGGGATATTTTTAAAATACATGTAATTGCATTATCTTACTTTAACACTTCAAAAGTAGATTTTTTCTTCATAAATAATTCTTAAAAGTTCAATAACTATAAAGGTAATGTATAAAATATATTCAGAAAAAATGTTAATTTTTTTTTTAATTTAAGCTTAACTCAGGATTTTAACTTAGAACAAGAAGTAAAATTTCTTCAATTATTGCTATGGGATTTATAAAATAAGTTATGTTATAAGTTATACTTTTTTGAAGAAATAAAAAACACCCAAAAACCCTAGACTTATACTTCAGTAAATCCAGTAATTTAACAACAGACCCAATAATATAGTGAAGACCAACTGTATAGTTTTACTCGGATAACTATCTTCTGATTTCTTAAAATTATCAAGCAATCCATAATATTCATAAGCAACAAGCACACATTCTTATATGAAAATCCATTTTTACAGCAGGGCACTCGGTAGTCCCACATGGACACCCAGCAATAAATATAATCAACCATTTATCAGGAGCAATGGGTTTCATCAAAACCACTGGAAAACTAAGAATCATTACCAATAAATAAATACAAGTATTCAAATGCTTACTAATATAAATGCATCGTGTTATTTTAAAATATCAACAAATAATTCAGTTGAATTTAGTTAAATAGCTGAAATTTAATCTTAAGAATATTTAGAAAGAAAAATTGGCATGAATCTTTAGAAATTTAATTAAACTTTAGTAATGCTTGTTAAAAATTTTTGAAAACCCAACATATATTTTTGCTCACTTACATTAGTTATATCTTTTCATTTATATAGGACCAAAGTTACTTAAAATTAAAAGTATCAACAAATAAGGTAAACAAAATTAAAATATAGAAGTCAATTATAAGGTTATTTTCTTTTTCATTTAAAAAAAAAAACCTGAAAAATTAAGTTAAAAAAAAATTCAACATGAAAAATTAATATTCATCAATCGAATGTAATGTTAAAACCCTCATTTACCAAAATAATGCTGAAGCAAGTTTTTTATTTCAAGGGGATAATATAGTTTAAAACAGAGAAAAGTAATCAGTTCATCATCCTTCAATGAGGTAAAGACAATAGAAACATCCCAGCGGCTTATATTTATATAATATAAAGAACAAAAGATGTCTACCTCAAGAGATCTGAACAACTTTTATTACAAAAAAAGACAATAGCAAATTTTTAAAAGATTTCTCAAACATTTCTTTTTAAAAATATTTAAAATTAAGCATATAAATTTATATTATTCTATTCATAAAAGTAAAAATTATAGGTAGTAATCTTGATTGTTTTAAAAATGGCAAAATTATATAATTCATTTTTATAACTGGCATTCATGAATTTCAATTCTACTAAAATATAAATTAAATAGAATAACAACCACTAGTCAATTCTAAAATTCCAATAAAATTTTTTAAAAAATGATTGACTAATGATCAGGTAAAAATACTTGTAAAACATATTTTGTGTTGAAACAATCTTAAAACAAAACATGGGCATTTTTAATTTTTACATGTACTATATTTCTAATAGTAACTATTTAAACAAACATTCTTCCTCCAAGTCTTGTATTTGAAGACACATTAAGCTCAAGTTTCTAAAATCTTTAAATGAATTGTAAAATATTTAAAAATCAATATTTTACACACAAGCCTTACATATTATGCAATCTCAAATAGTTTAATTACTGAATTATTTCAAAGTAAACAATTGGAAGTACATGATATTGGAACAACATTAACCTTAAAATGAAGTAAGCTTATATTATATAGCACCATATGTGCTCATCCTCCTGTATTTCACATCCTTAGATCCCTGTATTCTCTTCCCTTGTGCAGCCAGTCCAATGCTAACCACAATAAATAAACAGAAGAGTACCATGAGAAGTGAAAAAGTTACTGTATAAATGGCAACTTCTGGAAAGTTTTCTGGATAACTTCCACTTTCATTGAGGACAAAGCCCAATGTCCAACCAACCTCTGTGGCAGAAATCTGAAAAGAATGTAAAAGTCAAACAATTGTTGCTGATTTTACAATCTCTAAGTAAAAAAATTCTTCACCAGTTCAAAATTTATAAATATAAAATTAATTTTCACATATATAGGTACTTAATTAGCTATACTCTATAGTAGTGCTTTTCAAACATTTTAGTATGGCTACCAGGGAATTTTTTTCCACTGCACCATGGACCAGGTGCACTATTTTCCCTGTATTTGCATTGTAGTTGTAGCAAAATGCATATTCATTTCATTTTATTAGCTTATCATAAAAAATTACATATTCTATAGGGTTATTATTATTGGTCGCTATTGGAGGAATAGAATAATATTTCTTTGTCCTTTCTTGATAATTTCTGAGGACATGCGGTGGATAACCCACTGACCAGCACCGGTCGCAGACCACCAATTTGAGAAGCACTACTCTATAGTATGCTGACTTGAAAATTTATCTTAGACTCATCAGATTTTAACTACATCCACTAATGCAGGGGTGGGCAATCTACAGCCTGCATGCAAACAGCGGAAGCCCGGAGCAATATTGAGAAAATCCATAAATTTATGTTTAAGATAGATTTTTTGTACTTGAACTGAATCTAAATTTTGGTTAAGTGCTACCCATTGACATTACATCTAATATATAAAGCTGAAAGTTTGTTTATTTGTTACCAATACAATTCCACACCATTGGACACAGGGAACTGAAATTTTGCATGGGAACCTAATTTGACTCGGGAACGGTGATAGGCTATGTTTCAACCCTAGGTTACCATCCCTAGGGTAAGGGGGCCCATTTTTTGCTTTTTTCCTTATATGAGCTATATAAAAACTGAAAATCACTAATTCTCCTATTTTGCGTGTAGGTGAAAGCATGAAACTTTGGGTAGTTGTTAAGTATACTTCCACAATGTTAACGGGCGAAAATAATATTTAAATTATCATTTACTGGGGTCCGGGGGCCTAAATGTAGTTTTTTTCTTATATTAAAAACTGACTCATCACTAATTCTCCAACTTTCCGTGTAGGTAGAAGCATAAAACTTTAAAAAGCTGTTGAGTAGCCTATTGCGGCGATAATTGGCATAAAATAATTTCAAAATTCACACTCTCCCTTACATGGACTATATAAAATATGAAAGTCCCTAATTGTCCTATTTCCAGTGTAGGTAAATACATGAAAATTTGGTTAGTTGTTCAGGACACTTCCACGACGGTAACAGGTGAAAACAATATTTAAATTATCACTTACTGGGGGCCCAAATGTATCTTTTTTCTCATATATTAGATTTACTCATCACTAATTCTCTACCCTCCCGTATAGGTAGAAGCATGAAACTTTGGTAAGTTGTTGAGTAGCCTCTCACAAGGATAAGTGGCGTAAATGTTTGTTAGAATTCACTTTCATGGGGGCCCAAAATGTTTTTTTTCCTCTTTCTGAAAATAACTATTTTTCCACTTTCCAGAGTAGGTAGAAAAATGAAAATTTGGGAAGTTGTTGAGTACACTTCTGCAATGCTAACATGCAAATAAATATTTGAGGTATCACTCACTGGGGGTAGGGGGCCCCAATGTATTTTTTTCTTTTATAAAAACTCATCACTAGATCTAATTCTCCAATGTCCCATGTAGCTAGAAGCATAAAATTTTAGGGAAACTGTTGAGTACACTCCCGCGATGGTAACAGGTGAAAATAATATTTAAATAGCCACTTACTGGGAGCCAAGGCCTAAATTTATTTTTTCTTATATAAAAAGTTATCATCAAAAATATTTTTTTCGTAAACATTGAATTCATTTTTACCTTTAGATGAAAAAAATAAATATAGACACGTATCTTTATCATGACCTAGATTGAAATCCTCAGACCTTATGAAATATGCACATCCTGCATCCATTTTGCATGGGGACCAGTAATGTCATTTTAGTACCCATTTGATATTACACTACCTTGAGAAATATTGACAAACAAGTATATCCATCATAATTCAGAGTGAAATCAATAGGTGTTTTGAATTAGTGTGAAACGGGTTTTCAACGCTTACTAAAATTCTAACTTCCGCAGCAGAGCGTGGGTATTTAGCTAGGGTGACCACCCCTAGGGCAAGAGGGCCAATTATGTTGCTTTTTTGCTTTTATGAGCTATATAAATATTAGTTTGAGCGTTAGCTACTGTGTAAATGAATGATCCTTGACCAAACTTGGTATGTAATTAAGTGAGAGCCTTTATTAAAATACCGCAGTGCAGTGAACTCATAATGTCCATTTCTTCGAGGCCGGGGGTACCAAATGTATTTTTTCGGGTAATGTTTTAGATTTTATCCCCCATTCAATTTTATAAGATCTTGAGAAATAAAGACAAGACGGTTAATATATTTAGTATATCCATCATGATCCAGATTGAAATCAAAGGGGTTTTTTGAATTAGTGTTTACGGGTTCTCAACGCTAACTGAAATCCTAATTTACCGCTGCAAAGCGCGGGTAATTAGCTAGTATCTTACTAATGCGGCCCTCACCCTGAAATGTTCGCCCACCACTGCATGAACTTATAGATATTATTACTATTACCTTTTCAACAAAATTTATAGCTTTCCATATTGTATCCGAAAAATTATAGCCTGTGTACAGTAACAAGTCAATGTAGCTAGACTGCAGACAATACCACATCAAATTGGCTTTTTGCTGCTTAGTTGATGGCAATTCTAGAAGCTTAGTGAAATAAAAATATTTTTGTCATTTTCAAAGTGCAACCTAGTTTCACATACATAATTAATTTCTATTCATTCTGCTCAGAATTTTAACATATGATTTTTAACACGTAATAATTAAAATTCTGTAAACTTTTATAAAGTTTTGCTTGAATAAGATTTGTAAAAAAAAAGTTACAAGATAAATTTGATTTTAAAACTAGTCATATTAAAATTAAATATAACGTACAGTACAATTTGGGGCGGGGGGGGGGGTATTATTTTTTAAAAAAAAAACAAGAAAATCTATAAATATATTTTACATTTTAACTTATCTGGGCTTATAATAAAATTCTGCTTACAAACCTCATTCCATGATGAATTACAGATTTTATTTTTAGCACTGACAAAGTCAGAATGGTTAAATGAGCTTGTGGTGCTGGTAGAAAGGTTCAGAAAGTTTGTAACATAAAAAAAGCTAGAGAAAGCCTGAAATAAAAAAAAAAGTTTAAATAAATGAAAACTAGGTTTATTTTACAAACAAAACATTGTTAATAGATGAAAATAGACATTTTCTTTCAATTAAAATAGTAATAGTACCAATAAAAATTACATTAAAAAAAATTGTTTTACTGATATAGGGCAGAAGCTGAGCAAATGTGCTATATTTTTATTTTAACCACAATTTTTTAAAGAAGTATTTTATCAATTAAAAACAGGCCAAATTTGATCAAATTAATTAAAAAAACTTAAGCTGTTTACATAAAAGGGCCCTTCCGGCTCTGGTTGGTATATTCCATTAAAAGAACATCTTGGATAAGGGCAAGAGCTAGTGTTGAAAAGAGTACTAAGAAGACTTTCACAAGCTGATCCATTGCTTGTCCCCAAAAATGTGTAGTTCTGTTGATACAAATATGTATTACAATAAACCTATGTAAAATATAAACAAAACACTTTGAAAAAGATGACATGCAGTTTAAAAAATAACTATAGCTGGAGGGAAATAAATGAAAACAATTATAAAACCAATAAATAGAAAAGAAATAACTGTTTGATAGAGCAATAAACTAATCATATAAAGGAGTGGTAACCTGATCAACAACATCATGAAGTGACAACTTGGAACCAGCTGCTCCTGTCACACAGGGTGAAGCAAACAAGTCGTTATGTGATACTGTTATATTGTAGCCCTCTGGTAAACAGGGATGATTAATTTCTGTTGTATTTAAGCTGCTTGCCTACAGTTTTAAATGTAAAAATTATATTTACTTTTTAGGCATTGATATAGCACTTGTAATGTTTAAAAAGCAACTCATCTACTTAGCTTTAAAACTCATCGTGAATGTGATTGGATTATTTTGACATGTCAGTCACAACTAAGGGTTACCTTGAGCAGAGCAGCCATTATTCTGTTGGTGATCTCCATAACACCATAACATAAGTAGCTGTGTGTGTACACTGTGTAGTTATGTCCAAACAATTTAAGGACAGCTGCATACCCACCAGGCATTGTTGCATTTGAAACAAATGAAATCTGGGTGGAGGCTCCGCCCAAGTCCAATGCACCTATGCTGGGGACAATAGTTGGTGCAATGAGACCCTGGATCCCTGGCCGCTGCTGAAAATATAGAACAAAGAGCTTTTGAAAAAAAAAAAGAAAGTTACCTTTCATTGATGTTTTATCTCTTGTACATTGGCTGGTTCATAATAGAATAAATTTGCGTTTAAACTTAGTATTAATATTACATGTTGGAAAGCAGTAAGTCCTTTAATTAGATTATCAAGACACAAACTATTTTTAAAAAATTAAACATTCAAGTGAAGCAATTAAAAGATAACATACAATTTTAAGACATTTTTCTAAAACCTTCTCTACTTGAACAAATAACTAAAATTACGTACATATTGTAAGGGAGTTGTTAACAAAAAAAATTCCCTCACAAAAGCAAAAATCAGAAAGAAAATGGGTCTAATTTTTCTTGTAAAATAATGCATTTGATTTGTATTATAATGAGCTCTCAATATTTAGGCATTTAGAAATCTTTAAACAGGTTGAAAAATGGGCTAACAACTTCAAAGATAGCAATGATGCAACCTTTTAGTCATTTAGAAATCTTACCACTTTAAAAGCATTTGTTACATAATTGCTAGTAGTCCAGGAGAAAGTTCCCTCTTCAGCCCCAGAAATGATTCTAACCGCACTGTCAGGCGAGGTGAATTTAAAGGAAGATTGTTTGAGCACCTCACGAACAGAATTTAGTATTTCATTGCTAGCTGATGAATTTGAAGCACTGAAATTGAAAAGTTCATTTTTAAATGTCATTATATTTTAAAGTGAGTGATATGTTTAGATTAGCAAGTTTTCATCAGCTTGAATCTTTCTTGACTTGTATTTAAATCATCACTTCAAAATTGAAGACCCTAGTGCTAAAAGTACTAAGTCACATTTTTTTGTCAAATTTAATCTCAACAGTGAACCTTTAACATCAGGTTTAGACTAATCTACTGTATAAATTTAAAAACAATATAACTGGGTCCAACTTATTAACAGCCTAAATGATAAAAATTGCTATCATCAAAAAGACAAAAAAAACAACAAAAAAAAACTTGATCAATCTAAAAATGTGTATTTTGTGACTTAAGACACTTAAGAAGTACTTTTAGAACTAAGCTCTTCAATTGTATTTTAAATCTTCCTTAAAAGTAAATGTCCACCAGGTTCTCATAAAATTATATTGTTAATATTTAATATACCACACAAGACGTTTCTTAATGATTTATAAGCTAAGTATTAGCCATTAGTTCTAATAGTTTATTTAAAGGCAGCAAATATGAAACACACCAAGGTTAAAAATGAAAAAAGTCTTGCTTACTTGAGGAGTCTCATGCCAGCTGTAGCTCCCAAGTAAATAGGAGTTGAGGAGTGCTTATCGACAGGTATAGCTGCTTTAGCTTTTGATATGCAATGAATGAGGGATTTACCTGCTTCTTGGGGAGTTTTTGCAAATTCTGAAATTCCAGAGCCTACAAAAAAAAAAATCTTTTGAAGATTACACATATCCTTCTATTCCAAAATAAGTTAGTATTGAAAAATGGAATGTTCACTACTACATATTTTTTTTTAAAGATGCTTTTCAGTGTTTAAGCAGAGGTCTAAGGACATTACCATTTAAATAAAAACATATCCTTGAGATACTGAACCCCTATCTTCCAACTGAGCACTTTATAATTATCTTTTCACACTAAATTGACATTTATATAAATTGTGGAGTATACATTTTTAAAAAGAGCTAGTGTGATAATTATCCACACATAAGAATATGGAGCAGGGAGAGCATTGTTTAAGATTATTATGAAAAAGGCTGTGGTTAACACAATAAATTCCAACAGAATAGATCATATTTTTTACTATAAGATGTCTCCTGGAGAAATGCTATGAATAAACATCGACATACATCAACTATATGTCAACTACAAAACTGAATATGATAGCGTAAATAAGAATTACCTATACAACGCACTACAGGACCTTGGACTCACAAACTAACTTGGCTCATATATGACAATGGCCAACTCAAAAAGTAGAGTCAAGTTACAGGGAGATTACTCAAGAGAGTTCACAGTTGACTGTGGTCTCAGACAAGGAGATTCACTATCATGTATGCTATTCAACATCACACTAGAGAAAATCATTAGAACCATACATGTCATTTCCAGTGGAAACCATAACTAACTACTTCCAGAGAGGCATAACAGGACAAAGACCATCAGGAACCTTGTATAGCCAACCACTTCAGTACCAGGCATATGCAGATGATATAGTGCTGCTGGGTAAAAACAGTAATGACATAGTTGAAGCTTTTAAGGAACTTGAAAATGCCTCTGCCGAAGCTGGTCTCATTATAAACAAACCAAAGACGAAATACAATATTATGTCACGAAACACCCATACTGATGATAACATTATAAAAAGATACAAATTTGAGAGAGTTGATACTTTCAAATATCTAGGGGCAGTTATAATCGAACACAAAGAGATAACTTCGGAGGTGAAAGAAAGGTTAACAGCAGGCAACCGCTCCTACTTCAGCTTGCAAAAACTTCTAAGAAGCAAAAACCTCTCCTAGGGAACAAAACAAAAAAAAATACACAACTGTTATAAGGCCAGTAGTAACGTACGCTAGTGAGACTTGGACCCTGACCAAAAGCAGAGAACCTGCTCAACACTTGGGAGAGGAAAATCCACCTACACCTGCTGGGGTTTTGAGCATGGAGAAGGAAAGCCACCGATTGATCTGAATGGAAGGATGTGGTGGAGCAGGCCAGGGCCATCATGGGCTGTAGCACCACTGATGATGATGTGGTTAACATAAACATATAAAAATAATTTCTAGAATAATATTTTGACCCAGGGCTAAATTAGAAATCTGTGAAATAATATGGGATCCAAACATCAGTAGTACAAGAATGCTACTTTTAGGCAACCATACATAAATTCAAAACAAGTTTTCAAATCATAATGACTTGTGTTCATCCTTACCATCAGCAGTACACTTATCTCCTAACTGAACAGCAACAGCAGTTCCATTTAGCTTTGAACCTTCCCACTTGTAAATGAACATGGCAGTATGAGTGGACCCAGCATCAAAGACAACAGCATACTAAAATAATTTGATTTAAAATGTGTAGAAATTAATGATGCATTGATGGGGATACCACTTTTTAAACTAAAGAGGATAATGTTTACTTGTTAAATGAATTAATTTAAATATGATATTGCAAGAAGCAAATTTAAATAAATTAGTTTCCTGTGAAGAATTTTTTAGGCAAAGAGATCAAACCTTTATAACTTTAAAGCACACACATTCAATAGTGTAGGGTTATATAATGATAACAAAAATAAATTTTATTTACATCAGTATTAGGGTCTGCATCTTTAAATTTGATAACACATATTGCCACAATTCCAACTGTGCCTATAATAAAACTGACTAAGGCTAAAAACCAAAATGTGTTGCATCTGCATGGATTCCTCAGATCCACCTCTGAAAATTAAAAGAAAAACCTTAGTTATAAAACTATATTTTAATATCAGTCAATATGTTTTGTGGGCTATTGACATTATAAAGGGATTTCCTTCTATTGAGGACACACAATAGCTTTATCCTACATAAAAAATAAATCACTGGAAAACTGTGTATAAATATAACCTATCAATATATAAAATGAAAACAGAGTAAAATAGCTGAAATCAATCTGTAGGTAACGTTCTAAATGTATGCTTAAACTACAAAATTTTTAGACTTAAAAAAAATGTCAAAATACAATTCTTAATCAAAGATAATATTGAAATCAGAGTTCATAAATTTTCTAAAAAATGTGTTGTGCAAATATGAATAACTTACGTTCACTTGTCCAGTGAAGAAATGCACCATCTTGAACTCCTATTTGAGCTAGAACATCATTTCTGCTAAGCAAATCATGTTCTTTACTACGTAGACAATATTCAGGTTTTAAAGGGGCATTCGCTTCTCTGCATACTTCTCTCAGCAGAGTCTCTACAGTTGACTCAGGAGAAATTCTTAGCCTGAAACGACCTTGAGGTTCATCAGATGGAAGAATGCTTTGTATTGTCACATCAATTTCCTCCATGACTTCTCTTATGAAATGAATTTTAAAAAAAATTATGCATAATTTAGAGGCTATAAATGATTATACATTTTAAAGAAGAAAACAGGAAAGTGATATTTATCACATAACACAAGAAATGTAGGATAATTTTAGGTTGGGTTTGTATAATTTTAATTACTCTGACTCAAAACACTTCAGTAGAGGAAAGCAATTCTATTCCATAGGGCATAGAAACCACATATACAAAAGAACCATAAAACCTTACTAAGTAAGGATTACTAACATCACGAGAAATGTCTTTTTTAAGTATTTTCAAAGGACCCATAAGTTGGTAATTTAATTTCCCAGACATTGTGCTAGAATTAAACAGTGCCAGATGTTCAAAAACACTATCAACTATAAGTAAGTTTTCTCAATTTAAACTAAATCTTGTCTATTAACTTCTGAATTATATAATCGAATTCCAAAAGTCCTGACTCTGGTTATTGCTTTTCAACTTATTTTTAGACTGCAGGCCAAACAATTTTATTTGCAAAGGTGGGGCCACACAAGAGTTATTAAAACTTTACCTTGAATTTGGATTGCAATTTTTAAAAATTAATTAGCTGTAACCATAATTATTCACAAGCCAAGTCATAAATTATGACACAGTCACTGCCCCAGATGACATTTCTATTGCTCTGAACTAAAGTATTTACTTTTCCAGCTATAGTATTATCATCATGTAAAGTAAGGTCATAAACTCCATGTGCTTACCAAAATAAGTTCCTCTTAACCAGTACTGTTGGTGTGAGAGTGGATGGACATGTCACAATGATCAGCTAGTTACAGATCGTGTTATATTGGTTTCCCTACAATTTTTCTAGATTCTGTTAGTAATCAAACAACACCCGTGTAAACACAATATAATTTACTTCGATCTTTCAAGAAATAGCACTCCCAAGTTTGTTTTTTGTGTGCAACAATGTCACAAGTCAAACATGCTAAATTCTCTGCACAAAAATTCCCTAAAGAGTTTTATAACACACAAAAATGTACTAAAATAAATTTTAAAGTGTATAACTCACAGCATTTTTATCTTATGATTATCCCTCAAGCAAAGTTAGTCCATGAAGACCTATTATAATGAAATTCTTATTATCACCTAATCAAGCATTGAGATGACAAATTTTAAAATAAATATAACTGTCAGATTATTGAGTACATTAAATTTATGTCAGATTGTTTAGTTGCCCTTCTAAGTTTATTTAGCAATTTAATTTAAATCTATTAGGATTATAATTTTTTACAGCAAATAAGATATAACTAGACACATTCATCTGTTAATAATAAAGGCACTTGTACATTTACAATTTTAAAAATAATGAAGAAATACAAATTTAATTCATTTTGAAAAAAATTAACCATAAATTTACTCCCTTATTTTTCCAAGTACCAGTTGGGCTGAAGAAAAAATGTCAATAATGTGGACTTTTAAAATATTTTTTTCCATAAATGCTGTGGGGAAGTTATAATAATAGCTGTGCAAATAGATTTGTAATTAAGGTTTACATAATAATAATAATAATAACATGAAAATTTACATAGCGATGTATCCCAGCAAGGAGCCAGGCTCACAGCGCTTTACATGGAAATAACAATACATATATTAATAAAAGAAACATTCATATCATACTAACTACATAAATGACAATACGTTATACATCAGCTACGCTAATCATTTAAAGAAATGTTGTTTCATTAATTTTCAAAATAAATTTTAAAAAGATGTGTCTTAAGTGCAGTCTTGAATGACCTAGCAGTTGAAATACTACGGATGTGTAATGGAAGAGAATTCCATTGTTTGGCTGCACAAAAAGAGAATGACCTTTCGCCAAATGTTTTAGTTCTTGTCTTAGGAACACAGAGAATGCGTGTATCTGCAAATAGCGTAGCTGACGACTTGGTGAGTAGACTAACAAAAGTTCAGTAAGATATGAAGGGCATGAGTCAGAAAAGAAGTTGTGACACAGAATGGCCAGTTTGTAATCAATTCGGGCATCTGAAAGTAGTTACTACAAAACAATTCTGTAATGTTAAGTAATGATCTCATTGAAATGATATTTAGTCACTAACCTAGCCTTTAAATTTGTGAATTTCTAAGATTGGGCAAAATAATTTTTCAGCCTCCTGTTGACCAACTTTGAATTTAATGCACTACTACATATTTTCAAACCTGTTTCAAAATTGTATTTGCTAAGTCAGCAAAAATAAACAACCATACAATCATACAGAAGCTTGTAAACCCAAATAACCTAATCTTCAAAACCTGTACAAATTATGTGTAAACACAAACAGATCCCAAACAGGTTGGGCGAATATGAAATGAGCCCTTAAGTGATTTGCCATAATCATAAATACATGTAACATTCATAGAAAAAATCTTTAACCAAACAGTAATTTAGGGGATGTCAAAAAATGACATCATGTGATGTTGGCAGATTTTTCACTTCCCCTCCACCCTTTGTCACGCCTCATCACAAAAACTTAGATTCCTAGATCCCCCTCCAATATGATGTCACAAAGCTTTGCCCCCTCCCCCATAAAAGCTGTAGTATTATCTATTTGAATTTTTTTTGTTTCAAATAAATTTTTTGTCATTTTAGATCTATTTAGAGTAAGGTTGCACTCAATCTAATATCGTAACAAAATTCTCCCTTCATGTAGTATTTGAACTGCAATTCATTGATAAATATAATTAATTTTAATACTTTCATTATGCCTATGCCAATATCTTGTAGTTTGTAACAGGAGTCATGGATTTATGATTTAGATCAATGACAATGCCTAGCCCTAGCTTTAACTTTAACATCAGTTTCCTTTGCCTTGGTTATAAATTATATTCAAGTAAATTTTTAGTAAAGGGACACTGAACTGAATAAGTAACTTTAGTAAGTCAGATTTAAGTTTTTATAAAACTCAATTCAGGACTAAAAAATAATAATATTTCTACTATATAATTCAATCATTGAATCATTGACACTCACTACAGTTTACACTTACTAAACTTTGAACTTACAGTGTCTACAGTCTACAGTTCTAGTTCTACACTGTAGACTACAGCTATCAGTAGTATCAGCCATTGGCATTTACACTGTACTTGTACACTAATCACTAATGACTAATGAAATAAAAAGGCTATTATAAATATAATTAATAAAGACGTTTACCATTTTACATTGTATGGCAGTATTTTATATAAATGGTAATTAATAAATAATGACATTTATTAATGATTTATTTGTTCTATTATTTTATTCACACAGTTGACACAGTCACAGTAAATAAATCTACATTTCTACATACCTGAATATTAATTAATCTATGAGATTAAGTCAAAGTCAATGCTTTCAACTTAAATAACGAGGCCATCGAGGCATTTATCATCTAAACTACTACTTGCAAGTTTCTGAAAGCTGGTATTGCAATCAGTACAGATTTGGATAATGATTAATGATACAGTATTCGGTGTATATCACGCTTAAACATTGTTATCAATCGCAATGTGTTTATTGCCAGGTAGTTACAGTTGAAACATTTGGCTAAATTAAGACTTAAGTCAATTTAAAACAAAGTAATACGGTAATCATAATTTGTGGATACACACATTCATTAATATAGAAATATAGTGTAGAAATATGATTATGAATTTCTCATTTAAATTTATATACTTGTGCATAACTGAGAGAACACTAATTATTATTTACAAAATAATATATCTTTTTAAAGAAAAATAAATTACTTATACAAATATATAAGTTGCAATATCTCATACTCATACATAGCAATAGTTAAAGTTAACTAATTTTTTTTGCCATTTAAGTTAAAATGTTTTTAAAATAAACATTTAAATGCTTATGAAATTTAATTTGAAAATTTTAAGCTAGAATTTTCTGGATTACACAAAATCTTATCAGCTGATTTTAAAGAATATCTTGGTCATAAATTTATTTTGGCCGTCGAAAAAGAAATACGTACAATTCACAATAAATTATTAAAAATATTACCTCATTTCAAATTAAATTTAAAATCATCAAGGTAATTATTAATAAATTTTTAAAATGTTAATTTCAATAATTTAAAAATTCCTAATTGGCACTTACTCTGAGGGGTATCATTTAAGGCTAAAAAATATATACCCAGTGAAGTGTGTAATGCGAAACAAATAACTACACCTTTGGAATCGGATTGCCTAAATAATCTACTTTAAAAAAGAATTATCTGTTACTTATATATGCGAAATAACAATTAAACTAACTTTGAATAAATCATTTCATGACAAATTGTATAATAAAAAATGTCAGTTACATTATGAATGGATTATGATAATAGCGTGACGTCACAGTCTAATTACAAGGGGGCAATATAAAAACTATTGTCGAAATTTCTTCTTGTAACGCGATATTTTTTTTAAATATAAAAATCTAATTGATAAATCGTTGGAATGGAAAGATGTAAAATTCACTTGGTAAATATTTGAACGATATTTAATAACTTAAACTTTTCTAATGTTATTGCTAAAATAAACTTAGCGGAAGCACTTTCTTTGGATGTGTATTATTGAACAAGTGACCTAGATGCGAGTGTCGATTATCAGATTGTTGGTCTTATGTTCACATGCATGCGTTGGCTTGTGAATACGGTGATGCTTTCGATTGTGAAGTAGTGAAGTGTATTTGAAATGTCATTTTTTCAGTTGGAAGGGGCGCCATGCCTTCAACACATTAACTACATGTTTTATAAAGCTTTCAAATATAAATCAAATGAACTTAATAAAATTTTGGCTCTCGGGGATTTTTTCTTTTTGAAAATATTACAAGAAATTTGCATCGGTGAGATTGAGCTACTATGGGAGGACAAGGCATCGAATCAACTCTTCGCTAGCCTCAGATTATATTTTCGACCAGAGCAAACTCCTGATGGCAGATCTGATGATACTGGAGCGGTAAGCAAAAATCATAAATATTTCGTATTTAAATATTTAAGTGGCCTTGACTCTTGACTTTACAAAAAAATATATATTCTCATATTTATGTGTTTATAATCCTGGCCTAGTACTAATAGTATCATCATATGGTATCGATAGTGAAGTTACAAAATAAAGACCTAATTTTAATACATATTCTTTTCTTTGTTGACTATTACTAATATTACTAATAAAATTTAAATAATAAAATAATTTCATTTAACTTTATTTGAATCAAAATAAAGTTAAGTTTTATATTTTATTTTAAAGATATTTAAACAAGGAAAAAATTGTTTTAATAATAATTTTATAAAACCTAGTAAATTTAGTAAATTAATAAACAAGGCCAAGGCCTAAATAAATACTAATAATTTTACAATTTACTAGTTTAAACTAGAACAATAGGCCTATTCTAACTGAACTTAGCCTAGGGCTAGGGCCATGGCCATGACCATAACATACTTTACATTATAAATATATGTAGCTTATATTATATATAAAGGTTTCTTTCTTTTGAAAGATCCTAACTACACTGCAACTGCATGCATGTTTTGTTGAAGTAAAGTAAATTTAGATTAAAATAAAATATTTATTTTTCTTTGATCTTAGTATTCTAAGTCTTGGTTTAATTAAGCTAAATCAAATTTTGAAATTTTGAAAACAAATTCTTGCTATATCAACAATTTCTTAACAATACCAGTTTAGGAGTTACGTATCAATACTAATACTAAAGCAGTGTGGGTATGCCCTAGGCCTAGGCCCATAAAAGTATATATTAAAAATTTTTTTTTATCACAATTAAGCATACTCTTTAAACTTTTTATATTTAAAAAAAAATTAAATAAGGATAAAATAATTAAAATATTTTATTTTTATCACCAATATAATTTGGTATTAATTATAATTTACTCTCTGTAATAAAATTTGGACTTTAAATGAAAAATTATTAATAATATAATAACCTAGAATGTAGTGATCGGTTTTGCTAGTATCATTAATAATTAATACATAAAATACTTGAACTTTGAAAATTTATATTTACACATATATAATTTAAATGTTAAATCTGCACTTATTAAATAACGGTAATTAATTTTATGTAAGCATATTTTACAGAAGAGCTTAAAATTAAAATGTTACCAACTTACACAATAAAACTGTTTTAGCAAACAGAATTTCACACTCCTAATCTAAATTATATTTGTTTTTTTTATTCTGGGCAAAGCTAATATTGATATGGTGTAGTCATCAAAACTTACTCAACTTACTGAATCATATTTTTTACATTTAATTGTAAGAGTCATAATCACAAAAATGTATTGTACATTCTATGTCTATGTCAACTTATTTATCATTTGTATTGGAATGTTTTCATTTGTTCAATATTCATAACATAATGAAAGGATTTTTTTGACTAGCCTTTTGAAAATTTATCTTACACAAACTTATCCTGGTTTTATTAAATTACAAGTTTATTCCACCCAACCCAGTTTTTAAATATAAATATTATATTGTATAAATTTAATAAACACGCGTGTTGTTTTAAATAACACACGAGTTTTCCTTTATTGATTGTACATGTATTAAGTATTTGTAACGGAAACAGGGGACAGATAACCGGAGAGGCGAATTTAATATGTGTTTTCTTCTTGGCTTAACACACAGGGAAGGGTTGGTCATTGAAAACACCATGAAACATGTAAATGAAGAGTGTATGTAAATGGCAGTGTAAGCCACCGACCCCGCCACACTTATTCCCTCCCACCCCCAACTACTCCTTAGCCTGGTTGCTCGTGGCTCAAGCCATGTCGCGAGGAAAGGGTAGGAAAGATTAAATAATATGCCACTCCCCCCCTCCATTATGATTTTAAAGTTAGTAACAGTTGGCGATATTTGAGATAACTCAACCATATCTCTGGCTTATCACCGTGTGTATATATAGTATATAGCTTTGAGAATATTATGTTACTTGTTGAAAATTAATTAAAAAGTAGTATTGATTTTTTTCCAACTAAACTATGGCCTTGTAGCTGCGATGCGTTGTTTTGCATATGACTATGAGCCCAAATGACCTTAGATGCACAAATCAACGGAAAAGGACGTTAGCGTTAAAGCTCGCTAGATATAGTATGATTATGGACAGTATGGTATTTTTAAAGAAAATTACGAATGTTGTAATTATCATAATTATTACATAATGATTGCTTGTTAATTTATTATTCAAGGCCTTTTGTTTTAATATTTTAAAAAGAAATGTTTTAAAAAAAAAGTCTAACAGTGACTAACAGCGTTAGAAGTAGGTAAATCGCTTTGAAATGTTTTGACCATTTTCTCAGCGATGGGTGGGGAGATAATCACACAGTCGGCATGACTAATGATCGTGTGGTGTGTAAATCTCGGCATGCCTACAAGTGACATTTTATGTATTTTGGCTTTGATAGGGGTATGGCGGAATAGTAAACCCGTGGTTAATGTCTTCCTTAAAAATATTAACCAACATGACCCTTATAAACTTGATGGAACGACGGAGTTATAAGTAAACATTAATTACTTCAGAGAGCGATTTGACATTTTAAGCAGCATAAGGATTGTAGTTGCTTGTTATGAATAACTGGTAAGCAGAAATCGATGTGAGCCC
>MUZC01000492.1:574217-598882 GCA_002072015.1 Radix auricularia
CCCCCCCCTCTGAGAGTGACGTTCTTTATGGACGGCTCCTAAACTATTTTTATTGTTATCATTGAACCCACAACTTTCAATAGATAATTGGGTCTATCGCAGATTGCAATTGTTTGGTCACATGGCGATGGCCGAGTGTTTTTCCGAATTCTGAGACTGTTTCGACAACAATGAATTGCGTTTTTTTCTATATTTGTTCAGTTAGACTAGTCTTAATAATATTGCTATCGCTTTATCTCACCGGAAAAGGCTTTTCAGCAGGTTTAATTTAAAATGTATCCACAATTTAAAAAAAACAACACACAGAGCAGCTGAATCATTTTTTAATTAGCATCGTAAAAGGAATGATGTACGATCGGATGGTCAACGAAGAAAGATTTAGAGATCGACGTTTCGCTTCAATAACGTAAGTGCAGGAAAAAAACAAGGAAGCTGCATCATTGAATTACATTACTTCTTGTCATATTGACTTTATTATTTTATGGTTATTTTTTGCCACTTCCAGATTTTTATAACGTGGACAATTTTAATGGTCGAAAATGTGAAATTTAACGATCCTGTCGGAATTTCGGAATCAGGGGTAAAACATCGCTTTAATTCCGGAAAAATCGGAATGGTTGGCAGGCCTGCTATAAACTTATTCCCCCCCACCTCACCCCCCACTAGCCACGCTCTTTCCTCGCGCGGCCTCTGCATTTTCCCGCGTCTAATCAACGACCTTTTCCAATCATCTGTCTACTGAGCTTATTTCCACACCCTAGGATTGTTTGCCAATGCACAAGGGGTGGGGTGCGTTTTAGTTTGTTTTAAACAAGGTATGGCTGATTTTGAATTGAAACGATGCATGTGGGAAAGGGGATGTAAAATCCTTTAGCTTCTTTTGTCTTTTGTTTACACGGGCTTTAAATAATATCGTGGATAGTAAAACGTGGTAATTGTGGGAATCTCCATATGTTGACAATTTGATTGTCTAACACTGGGATGGCCATACCTGTAGTCTGTAGTAGCTTAGAGCCATTTAAAAAATATTAAACAATTGCTGAGAGCCGCATAGCAGCACTATGGCTGATGGAACCTGGCATGGAAATCTTCCACTACACTATGGCTGATGGAACCTGGCATGGAAATCTTCCACTAATCATTATAACATTTTTTTCATAAATTGTACACAAGCCGAAATGTCACCACAAAGAGAGCGAGCCGCGGTTTGGCAACCATCTTTGATCCGTCAAACCATTAACCACCCCATCGATTTACGCCTATACATATTTTAATTTGGTAGGCTCTTTTTTATTGTTTGTTTTATTTTAAGAACGCCATTTTCTAATTATATATATTTTAGTTAAAAGATGTCGAAGGACATTAAAAAAAATACACAAAAACAAATAATTTTAAATTAATGGTAATTGAAAACAACACAAAATTATCAACCGCTGTGGCGCAGCATCGTGTATATCATTACTTGAATTGGTTTAGAGTTTAGACCATGCCCCATTAAACGTCCGTCTAGAAGAGAAGTTCCTGATTTAGAATCTGGTGATCGAACGATCTCTTTGTCCACCAGAAATGAAATGCGCTCGGGTTTATATATCTATAACTAGGACATCAATGTCGGTGTCCCTTGCCTTTATCTGAATGAAGCCGTCTATCGACATCTTACGCGAGCCGATCTTCTTCTCCTTGTATTTGGAAAAAAAAAACTTCATTCTCTATGGACTTGTTATTATGATGAAATCTAATCCCATCGCCCGTGTAAACAGCGAGAAAGGCTAATAACTACTTTATATAGAAATATTCTTTTCTATAGGTCGAGTGTATCTGTATATAGATCTCGTGGATGTTAACGTACGACGAGGCTGGATTATCATGTATGTAATCCCCTCATCTGATAAGCGCAACTGGTAATGGCTTCAGGAGTGGAGGGATAAACGGAAAGATAAGAATATGTGTCTGGCGGAGGGCGTATTGATCTCCGGGTTTATGGTAATCGGTGTATGAGGATGAACATCGGCACCACATGACGAAACCTAAATTTGGTGATAAGTTTTAGTTCGCAGGTCCGCCACATTCATAAATCAGATGTTATTTTTATTATATACTGTGTTGGTTAAAATGTTAATTTACCAAATTCTCACTCCCCCACCCTCTAGTTGCGCAAGTCATTTGCTTCATAAGTACTTTCCATATGTATCCAAAATTTTTTTTAAAAAATAGACTAATGCAGATACAGTAACACACATGTTTCTGATAGTTGATCAGTGCATTGTACTTTCGTGTTATTGATTGATGTTAAATATTTAGAAGAAATTTCCTTATTTCAATTTAAATATCCATGTAATGATCCATTAAGTCATTAAGTGCAAGTCTTTAAAGATAAACGACTAAGAGTTGTTCTTACAATTTTAAATCCAGGATGTCTGGTAATTTTTAAGGGTGGGAAGTTGTCTAGTCTTATCCGTGGCCCCATACTTACTCTGAATAAGTAATAAACTTCCTTGGTTGTGTGGCTCCTCTTTAAAGTTAAAGCAATTATCAAAAAGTGAAGTACGTGTATTCAACATCTGTCGGAATTAGACACATTTGTACTTTTTCTGTTTTTAAAATTAAAGGAATTCTTCTTGTTTTGTGGAATGAACTAATGTAAAAAGATTTGTAGACATGATAAACGCGGATCTGACCGACAAGTTAATTTACTCACTGACAAGAAACCAAAAATAAATGTAAAACCCTTCTTTAAGTATAGAAAAGGCCAACATTGTAGAAAAGCTGCACTTTAATTGACATACTGCTCAGATGCAAAAATTGTTGGCGACTGTCAGATTTCTCTATTTTTGTAACACAATATTCAAGGCTGGTGACGGCCTGGGCTAACTATGCACTGAATCTTCCTCTTGTTTACTTGTCAAATATCTGGAAGCCACCACCACCGCCCCGCCCCCCCCCCCTGCCGGCCTGCCATGCATACCCTCTTCAAGTTATGGTAATGACCAGAGACGAGATGTTTTATTTTTATTTTTTATCTTTATTTTTTTATGTTTGAGACGACTTTGTTTTGGGCGAAAGGGAAAGGGGGGAGAGGCGTGAGGCTGAAAAATATAATTTTAAATCATTGATCCGTTCTTTTGAATTGAGTGGATTGTGTGTGTGTGTTTGGAGACTGAAAGTCTTGTTAGTACTCTAGCAGACTCATGTGCCATAGATGGTTTCAGTTTTGACTTAATTTTGTTGTGTTTGCCGGCTATGTCCTTTCAACATTAAATGCGTATCGATTTGAAATAAACCTTCATAGCCCGTGCTTTTTAAATCAAGTCTTACACGCCATCTTAGCGACTGTTGGCCATGGTGGTGATTGAATGAGTAAGTCCATTTCATCCAGCAGATAATCACATGTGTTAATTATTCTCGGCGTTTAAGTAGAAGTAAAAGAAAGGAGGTTTTGTGTTTGTGTGTGCTTTCAAAGTGTCCACACGCTAACTTTTGTCCGGGGGCAACACATCCTTAACACCGTATTCACGCTTGAATCCCTCCCCCAGGATGCCGGGACAAATAGATGACGCCAAAACAGGGTTTCGTTGATCTTAATGAAACCCGTCATAAACAGCACAAGAGTTCCACGCCAGTCAACAAAGTAGCTCATTTACCGTGGAGCATGTAAACAGACTAAGAGCACTTGTGCTCTTGTCTCTTTCCGATCCGAGCGCGTATCGATTAATTTAGTTTCGTCTCCTCCGCGTCACGCCTTTTGCCTATTGATTTTAAACGGCGGCGGCCTCAAGAAATTCAAAAAGCCTCCGGCGCCGGGGGATTGTATTCGATAATTGCCATTAAAATTTATTTTTTAAAAATAAATAAATGATTATTTATTTTTTTACGTTTTCACAGTATTGGGTAATATATATAAGTACTTTATTCAAACAACTGTAACTAACACCAATCAAACAACTGTAACTAACACCAATCAAACAACTGTAACTAACACCAATCAAACAACTGTAACTAACACCGATCAAACAACTGTAACTAACACCAATCAAACAACTGTAACTAACACCAATCAAACAACTGTAACTAACACCAATCAAACAACTGTAACTAACACCGATCAAACAAATAACTTTCACCAATCAAACAACTGTAACTAACACCAATCAAACAACTGTAACTAACACCAATCAAACAAATAACTTTCACCGATCAAACAACTGTAACTATCACATAGCTCTGTTTAGTCATTACTTTTAAGATCCGTGATTTATAATCCGTCTTCATTGAAACATTGAGTCTGACAAGACGTCACAAAATGACGAACGTTTCGGCAAAGAGCCTTCTTCAACGAACAATTAGATCTAGTACGAAAATAAAGAAATTAAAACTTAGCTGTGGTGAAATCCAGAGCCAAAGAGAGTATAATAATCTCTTTTGGCCATGAATTACACCGCAGCTTAGTTTTAATTTCGTTATTTTCGTACTATTTCTTTGTGTACTATTTCTTTGTGTGCTATTTGTTCGTTGAGGAAGGTTCTCGTCTAATTGTTCGCTGTTTTGTGACGTCTTGTCAGGCTCACTCATACCCTGTTTGCATGTTATCCATCTTCTTATGCCTGATTGCACTCTCACCTAAATTTTTTTGTTTACAATTTTTAGTTTTAGTTGCATGTGTTACGTAAGATAAGATAAGATAAGATACAGGAGAAATAAGGAATGAACTCGGCGGCTTGCCTGTTGGTTCAAAAATCGTTCATCGTCCTAACACCGTGCTATGGTTTTAAAACTATGTTTTCTGTGTTAATTTTTCTCTGAGTAATTTCTCTTTCCTCTCAGCCTCATGAAATCCAACCCACGTTGTCCTAATCGTTGTATAATTACGATCCACAAATAACATGAAAACAAGGATTATATGGGTTAATTAATTTTCTTTTCTCTCTCGTAAAATGAATTGATGTGTTTTTTCCCCGCCCTCTGTGGTCATATTCTTTTATGCAAAATACGAGAAAGAGCGGAATAAGTATGCTCATTAGTGTTTATGACAGTTTTTCTCATTACAGCCACTGTTTGAGGCCTACAGTGTAATTAATGGCTAATGTCAACGCTTACTATGATCAATGCGACACACGAGTTAGAAACGTAAAATTTACTCGGATTAATTATTGGCCTTCTGTATTATAGCATTTAAATAATAAATTTTAAAGTTAGGTAAATTTCAGATATAAAATAAAATGTTGCTTGCCATATGCTCTATTAATTTTGCACATTAAAGGGAAAAAAAACATTACTAAATATTAAAATAATTTTTGCACTTAATGCGTCAAAGAATAATATAGCGAATGGGAATTCGATTTTATTAAGTCCCCTTGTCAACAAGTTGCGGAATGTTAATTTTGTTCAATGCTTGTGATATCTTTATGAAGATGCCTCAAGCGGGGAACATTGCAACCTTTGTAGTTTAACAGGTGTTACACCAGCCGACACAGCATCCCTTTATAAATAACTGATATAACACTGATTTAAATATTTTTTTAAAAATAAATAAAACAAAACAACAGCAGTCGTCCAGTTTAATTTGCCGCCAACGCGACATAGATCTGGTCTAGAAAAAAATTAGTATGCCCTTCGCTCCTGCAATGTGATATAATCATTATATTTAAAGATTACAAAATAGCCGCTAAATTTAACCGCGTGTTTATTCTGACAAATTTTAAATTGATTCCGCAATTATTTTACAATTATTATTATCAATGCATTATAATTTTAAAAATATTTTTGTCTCAGCACGCGCCTATCGCGAGATGATGCTAGTTGAATACACAATTATACTTGCAAATGATATTTATGTTAGTTTTACAAGCCATATGTAGCCAACTTACATACTTACTGGAGATCCATTAACATTTTTTTTTAAAATGGCTGTGTTGTTCGTCCTTTTTCTGGGTGCCCTTGTTGAATAGTGACGTGGCACGAAATGTGTGTTTGAACTAAAACTAAAAAAAAAAAAAAACCCAAATAATAAGATTACGACTAAGTGAAGGAGTAATTTAATTTTTGTCGAGTCAAAGATTATAAAAGGCTCTGGTGTGGCCTAAAATATTTGTCATGTTCGTCTTTCCTAATGGGAAAACTCAACCGCACGCGGTTTACCCACGTCATTGTTATGCAGAAATGATAGGCCATAAAGGCGGGGACAGCTACGGCCCGGTGACACGGTCGTTATGAAAAGAAGAAAAAACCGGTCAATCGCGCTTGGTGCGTTCGTTAGCTTGAACTCATCGCCGCTACATGCGATTCTCGCTTACACTACTTATGATTACCCTAGACTGTTTTTTTTTAATCGGGGGGGGGGNTCACGTGTAAACACTTTACCCCTCCCACCCAATATGTCAACAATTGCTCCCCATGCACCCCTGATCCCCCAATTCTCTCTTACCTTTAAAGAAATAAACATATTTGTAAAAAAATTCTAAAGAATATATTTTAATATTTTTATTTTCATCCATGTTTAAAAGTCTAAATTTTCCTCTTTTGCAATAGCGCATGACAAATTCAAGTAAATTGCAAATGGTATTTTAACGTTGTTAGAGCCATCTGTGGCTTTAAATTATCATCCCTTCCTATTTGTTCCTAATTTATAGTCAGTCAGAATCAGCCCCCTTTAAAATTTATGCATGCATTAAACCACGTAATTTTGGGACAGCTCTGCTCCTATTGAAAATTGTTTACAATATTTACAGGTACTAGCTAAAAAAAAAATAATAATCGTATTTAGACATAGTAATTTGACGCATGAATCACCCCATTTCGTTTTGTTCTAACATTGGATTTCACTCTTTATGTCCGATCGATGAAACTGATAAGAAAAAAATACACATGTACCGACCATATAAATCTAATGTTTTCTCTAACTTTGTATGTAATAATTCCTAATTTCTAATGAAAGTACAGAGACATTATTTTGGATACGCATGGACGGCAATATAAAATTTGAATAACTATTGTTTGAATGTTAAGTTACTTATTTAATATATATTTTGTTATAATGAACTCCTGAGACAACACATCCTTCCCGGACATAGCGTGCCCCTGTCAGTTGCTGGGGCTCAAATAACGTTAGTGTCAAATATTCTGGGACGAGTAAGGAATAACGACCTCGCCATTTCAACACGCTTGGATCGTTTAATATGCCCCAATAAGAAGCTACGAAAATTGTTTGGTTACAGTCAGGCCTGAGACGTTGCACCATCCCCTCACAGACACTTATTTAAAGCTAATCGTTTGTCACCAATGGTATATGTGTCACATATTCTACTCATCTTGTTCTCAGTTGTTAAGTCCATGATGTCTAAGATTGATGATGTAGTCATAATAGAATAGTTGTGAAATTCCCTTGACTTCAAGGCTGGGACCGTTTATTATTTGGTTAGACTGCTTACATTTTGAAAGTTACAGTAAGGAAATGATGATCAAATTTTGCCATTAACGGGATTTATTATTGTAAGCCAATCAAATTTATAACTTTATTTCATCGCTAGGGAAGGCAAGTACTTTTTTTAAAAGGCAAATCCAACCAGCCCCTCCCACCCCACCCTGAAGTCATTGAAAAAAAGAAATGTCATGTTAACTTGTTTGTTTTGTTGTAATGGATCGAACAGCTGCTGAGGTAGGTTAGTAGCTGTGGCGGTCGCAGAGATAGGGGGTTCAACGGGGCCATCGACGGCAACACACAATGATAAACAGCGGTGTTTATAAAGACAGGTCAATCTATCTCTCTGTACAATTAGGTCACATAAGCCGTTTTGCAAGGTGTGTAGAAAAGCCGGGCACTGTTTGAAACACTAACGCAAGCTCTTATAGTTTCACATTCAGACTATTTACACGGAAGTAGATAACATTAAGATGAGGCTGTGCATGACTCAATTCATTGAACTGAAGTTGACGCGGCAGTTGATGTGACTTGGGTGAATTAAACTATCAAAGAGGTTGAATTAAAAGCTGGGTCACAATGGTATCATTATGACACAATAGTTAATTTTTAAGGCTAATAACATTGAGTTAATTTGGGATAGATGGACAGTGACAACACTGACAATTTGATGGATCAATAAGATGACGATTAGCTTACATCAAAGTATTTCCTGGTTGACCATGGATTAATGTCTCCAGATTAGGGCTGCGGAAATTACCGATTAATTTCTCGATTAATCGGTAAATTATTTTATCGATTAAAATTATTTTAATCGATAAANGAGTATACTTTAAAATAACCTGTTTTATAAGGACAATGATATTTTTAAAAAAAACATTGTTTTTAACTATTTAACAATAACAAAATTTAAATTCATTGACATTATATTGAACTAGATTCTACTTATTTTTAAATATATCCCCTAACAATAGTACGTGTTTTAAATTTAATTAAATTAAATACTTAGGTTATGGGCATTTTAAAAAATGCAATAAAATGGCACAAAATAGGAAGTAAAACGAAAAAGTGAAAAAAGAGATTATGAGATCTTAGAAAAAAAATCATAACTTTCGAACCACTTGGGATAAAAAGATGATCTTTATGTTTTTACTAATCATCAAACAATTTCTATACAGCTGTATTACTTTTATATTTATAAAATTAATTTGAAATTTTCATTCAAATGCCTCAACTTTAATACGCTATTTAACTTGTTTTCAGTGCTAACTGTTATAAAAATAAGTTAATGCAAATATGAATTGCCCGTTTTTATTACTTCCCTTGAAATTTTCAGTTTAATGACGTCATACATCTTTATTTTTAGCTTAACAAAATTATCGATTAATTAATCGGTAATTTTTCAAAAGTTAACGATTAAATTTAATTTAATCGATAACAGCCCTACTCCAGATATATTATGTATTTTTATAAAACGCACTCTCTGGCGGTTTTATAATGTTATTTGTTGGCCAAAAGAATATTATTGAAGCTTGTCGGTAGAACTTAGAAAATAATATCAAAATCGTGAGTTAGTTTTCTAGTCGTTAGGCTGTGACCTTTTACTTCACTTGTTTTAAAACTAACTTGGGTACAGCTTGCGCAATGCTAAACAATGTTTACAATATACATAACATTTTTCTAATAAAAAAGCTATTAATAATTTCATTTACTTTTTGATGGAGATTGTTTAACTCTTCCGCGGCGAGCTGAGGGGGGAAAATCAATAAACTCCATTTTAGATGAAACAAGCTCTTTGTTGTTGTCAAGAACGCCTTGAAACAAAAAAAAAAAAATTCCCATCATACGAATGTGCTCGGATCAGGTGCGGAATAAAGGCACGGGAAAACAATGACGCTGCCCATAAGAAAATGAGTAGATCTGAAGAAATGCTCTAATTGGATTGCAACTTTTTATATTTGTATTTTGTTACTTATTTACTTGCTGTGCAGTTTTCTTTATAATCGCTATATTTGAATAAGGAAAACAAGACACCTCTAGTTACTGACGATTACAAAATTTAAACAATAAATATTTAAGTTATTTAAATTTATTTACAAGTGAATCATCCTCTTCGAATTTTTATGAAAATAACATCAGTATTTTTGCGATTAAATTTTTTAAATAGTATGATATGGTAATCGTTAAATAAGTAATATATTAAAAAAAACTCTTTATCTACCATTAAGGCGCGTTTACGAATAATTTCCTGATTAAATTATTATTTTTTCCTTAAATGATACCCCGCCCTCAAAAATCCAGTGTTAATTAATTATCCAATATAGTGCGACAGAGCGCTTTCATTCCTTCATGCTAATTCTAAATACATACGATAAATACCCATGATGCTGAGGGACGACAGATAAGAAAACGTGTTTCAGATTTGAAGCAATTAAAATAGTGGTAGCATGCACTGCACTTTACGTTTTGGTTCTTTGGGCTGGTATTCAGACCCAAGTGAAGATACCCACCCACCCCGCTCCATTCATATTCATAGCCATCATTATTAACCATATCTATTAGGGAAGAACCAATCATTCAGCGTTCATAATTCTTGATTCTGCCATTTCTAAACGCGTTATGTTCTTAAGATTAGCGCTATGATCGCTAACATTTATGAATTTTCAACAGACAGTAAACCCATTTCTGCCCTGAATATTTTTTAAAATTAAAAAATGTAACCTTTGCCTTTTCCTTTGGAAGATGACACAGCAGGACAGAGCTAACGAGTCGCCTTAAACGTTAAATGCGTTTAGCTGTCCACAAAGAAGAAAAATCTGCACTTTCATGTCAGCGTGACGTTAATATGTTGTGAGTGCCCCCACCCTTTCAAAAAAAAATACTTAATACATTTTATCTTGTACTTTAAATAGGAATATACTCCTTAGTTACATACATTTATCTTCTTGCAATGGGAATATTAACTTTAAATAGAAAGATATACACTTTAGACATAAATACCCCCACCGCCTTCTAGCCCACAGTTTAAAAAAATAAAATAAAAACTATCTTTCAGCCGGATCTAGTTTTAACAATTCTACACCAGGATTCCTCGACTCCGATGATTTGAGCAAACGTCGGAGTTTTCCATGTTAATTTTATGTGCTTTAAGTACTATCTACAAGCCCGAAAGCATACATTGTGGCTTCTTAGGTTATCGCAGTCTGGATGTAATTTGTGTGCATATGGTACGGCCGGGAGACGGTTGCCGGGGGTGTGGGCGGGGAGAAAGAGAGAGAGAGAGAGACATGCCATGTTTTGAGGGATGTGTTGAAGAAAGGAAGACGGATTTCAGCTGTCATTTTCTTTCAACAATATGTAGCAGTGTGGAGAATTCCACAATAAGAAAACTTCAACTGGCTCAAGTTTATAGATGGACAGCAGCGATCGGGGGAATCGTTGCCTTTAATTAGGCCTTCTCCTGATCAACTTAGAGCACACGACAACAGCGATCCGACAAGTTCGGTTCGATAATTAACAACAGCTTGTCGCTTTATGCTCACTGAACGCCGGCCGCATCACAGCCCCATCTCACTTCCTAAACCCCTTCCAACCCGCCCCTTTCCCGCCCCCCACTCATTCCTCCCTCCGCTCGCCCAGGCGGTGGTTCACCGCTTGTTCAAAGCATTGCCGGTTGTAATTTAAATGTCACGAGAAGACTTTAAAAAATGGAATTGACAAATAAAAGAAAGGAAGAAGAAAAAGAAATAAACTCACTTTAAAAAAAAAAAACTTTTTAATTTGTTGAATTTGATGCAGCAGTTAAGGTTGGATGGAGGGCGCTCATCTATTGGATGGATTCCTGAATATTTGATAAGTTCAGATGTGGGCCCTTGCGTTAGTTGTTTATACAGTTGCTTCTTCAATTAGTTTGAATTAATAGATGCGCTTTGAAAGTTTAAAAGGTAAAAACAAAGAAATCGATTGAAAAAGAAGGGGAAAAACACGCACAAAGATCCGGCTTTGACGCTTGTCCATACATGTAGTGTGATATTTGGGAAATGACATTTTCATCTTCTTCTTGAAAGAAATATAGCCGAGATGTTGTAATAGCACGATCCAGAATGGTTTTGATGTGGGGCGATATTTAAGCAGCGTCGTGTAAAATAGGGCGGAAGGGGGGGGGGACAACTAGATCTATTTCCCAATGGGACGTGACGTTGCATTTCAATTCATGGAGTGCGATGTGACCTCATTTACGTTTTAAAAATTGTTTCCATAATTGGATTTTACTTAAATGTAATTACTTACATAATTAAAAAATAAATTACAAGGCGATTATTGTCTTAGTTCTATAGCTCTCTTTGTAATTAACAATAAATTAGAAGCCCAACTTCCTTGTCGCTGTTTCAGGTATGTGAAACTTAGTCACACCGTTGGTAGATCATGGAGATGAGGATTATAGAGAAGATTGGACAAATCATGCTACATGCCATTCTTGTAGAGACACATTAAATGTTTGTTATGAATCTGGTCACCCACCCCACTATACACAACACAAGCCTCTGTAGCACCGATATTGTGCAGGGGGGGGGGACAGGCAAAGAAATGTCACCAGTACTAAACGCCTATCTTATCTTAGATATACAGACGCTCCTTCTATGCAGAAGATAATTGCGTCCACAGACCATGAGAGATGATCTGTTGGCAAGTGATGCAGCGGTCACAGGCCACGGCTTTAGGGGTTCCACGCATTACCCCAGCCGCCTAACTATTGTCTAGTTAGGTACCCATTCGGAGCTGGGTGACTCGGGGACTCCTCAGGCCGCGAGAACAAATCCTCACCTTCGTGTGGATTCGAACCCGTGACCATCGGTATGACAGTCGAGAGCGCTACCTCTCGACCACCACGCCTGGAGCACAACTGGGCCATTCGCTTATTGCTTAGTGTGTTGGGTTGTAATGTTTTAGCACTGAGGGATACACAACCTCGACCACTCAGACGGGGTAGTGAACTTTCCGAACTTGGGTCTGATGTGTCGGGGCTAGGGAGGGGCGGGGTATGGAGGGATAATCTGTGAGACCCTTTCTCCGATTAACTCCACTACACGACCTTGCTTGTGCGATAAGATTCATCTGAAACATAATCAGTGGAGATTGTTGTGGACGAGGGCAGACCTGTCAGTATCTAATGGCTTAGATAGAGGCCAGTTGGAGTCGCTCACCTTTCCTTGGTCAAAGAAAATCTGATTGCTGTAGTCTGTAGGAGGTTCGACGAAATCTTGCCAATTAAGATGAGATCGACAACACCGATATTATTAATATTAGTTTTATGCTTTAATTGTTCGAGTGGGTTAAACAGCTTTCAGTGTGTGGTCTCCAAGACTTTGCAATCCTTGCTGAAAAACGCATATCCTCACTGCTAGTTGCCTTTTAAAACAAAATCCTTAACGTAACTATTGCATGATTCCCAGCAGTTTTAATTAGGTGTTTATTTCTAAATAATTTTTTTTAAAAACGGAACAGGATTTTATTGAATTGAATTATTCTTTGAGTAATTACAGACACGGAAGTAAATTCCTTGTTCCCTCTCAGATTAAACTTGGCGTAGAAATAAGGCACTGCACAGAGACAGAGAACTCTCATTGGGCCCCAGTAGTAACAGTGGAGTACAAATTGTCAAGCCAAACTAAAAACAGTTACTACGGGGAATGGAAGAATCATCATTAGTAGTCAGATAGCAAGGGAGGCCGTGCTGGACCCTCGTGAAGGCGGTTTTTGTTTTGAAAGATAACCACCCAATAACATGTACACACGTCGCCTTAATCTGATTGCACTGCTAGACATGTTTCTCTGTGAGTTTGTGTCCTCGAGCGGATTTTCCTATATCGGAAACGGCGTATCGATTTTTTTTCTTCCTCTCTCCCTCCCAAGCATAAGCCCGTAATTTTCTTATGTTTTTCTCCCCTGTGTTTGGTCTCAGGCATTAGAATAATTGATATTTTTTGTCATGCTGTCAGAAGCTTTAAAAACATTGCATATTTGGGCCCGGCTGATGCCTGTTGAAAGGCAAAACCCTCACGCCCCTATCGAAAAGGATCCGAACGCTTGACAACAGGGATCCAGTGTTACACAAACGCCGGTAGTTCAAGAGGTTAATAAATGCTAAGACAGAATGAGACGGTTATAGGGCGTCTTAAAATAACGTTATCACTTTTCCTTGGCTTCATCTAAATATAACTAAACACACTGAGAAGTACAAAGCCAATTTATCCAGGTCACATCATTTGTTTGACGCATGCATGACGTAAGAGGTGGCATAAGTATGGTTACGACTTGTCGCTCTGAAACCTGAGCCCTCCAACAATGGGATGAAAAAAATGGAAATAACTAAAATAGAATCATGACGGCTTTAAAAGCACGGTTTCGGTGAGTGGTGAGTTTTGAAAATTTAATTTATTACATGAAATGGTTGAACCTTCAACACGAGCTGGTTCATTATATGAACCCATATGCTCAACTTTTAACCGATTCTTAGGTACTCACAACTCTCTTTTTTATTCCACGATAAAATTCAATATAAGTAATACAATATAACTTTATAACATATTTTATCACATTATCTTACCCCATACACCGTTCAGTATCAGTGATCCGGGTCTAGAAACCTAAAAATACATTTAATATGAATTTATATATATTTTTTAATTTAAAAAAAAAGGATAATTTGCTGTGAGGTTTCAAGAAATTGAAATACTAGGTTCCTGAGCCAAACTACACCGCCCTTGATTACTTCACAAACTATCGACCAACGTTGACGCCAAAGCTAATAAGTTGTCGACAGAACTGATATGTAGTACATGTACTTACAGTCTTTATTATTTATTATTATTATTATTTATTTATTTATTTATTCTTTTGGGAGGGGGGATTTTTGGCACAAGGGGATTTCATTTCTTTAGGAAAAGCACAAGAAATGCTTTATGAACAATCGGCATCAGGGCAGAACACTTTAGTTTCCGGGAATTCAATCAGCGCGGACGAGAAAGGATCGCAGTGTTGACGGTAAACTCTGGATCGATCAAACCACGTGGTGTCCTTTAATTGCAGGGCCAGGCTGCTTCTTTTCCTCCGACAATGGTTAAATCTAATTGTTGTGTGCTTTTTCTTTAGGATGCCCAAGTAATAAACAACGTCTTGGACGTTAACAAAAAAATGGGCGTAGATTTTAATTAAAACTTCTGGCGTTGGCTTAGTGCTCTCTTCCAGTAAAATATGTTTTAAAATGTTATTTAATTGACCTTGGTTGCGTGTGTCTTCATGAAGCTTTCTTGTCACACGTCGGTGGACTACGCGGTCTGTTAACAAAGGGAATTACAGCCGCCTGATTGCATTGCACTTTTAGTTTGAAATATGACTTTAAGGGGTGGGGGAAACAAGTTTCTGGTTGGGGAAGAGATAGAGAGAGTGAGAGAGAATATTTCTAATCTTTTTTTTGTGTGTGTTCCCAATGTACTATTAATTTGAATTGTTTGTTTCTTACATGCTTCCCCCTCCTTCCCCCACCTTTTTTCCCCCCACTTAGCCCGGATAATATAAGTGCTATTATAATTGTTGGTAAAAATTACTTGAGGCTCGTTGCGCTCTCCCAACTTACTTTCACACGCGTATTTCCACTGACATCTAGGCATCCGTGCCTCAAGATACATCCACATCTGACACACACCCACACTTCTGCTCTCACACATCCAGACACCCGTACATCCCGATGTGTCTACATCAGAAATTCATCCACACACACACACACACACCGTCTTCCACTCCAGACACATTCCGTCTATTTGACTGATTACAAAAGCCCCAAAATGCTAAGTCTTGGCTGAATTAGATAGTAATAGCCTGAGAAAATAATCCCAGTGTTATTTATCGATTTTTCCCTCCCTGGTTTTCTACATGTGGACACGCTAGATACAAGATACCGTTTTCTTTCTCTCCCCGCCATCATCAATCAATTAATATTAATGCGTGTTTTAATGCCTTAGCAATTTCTCATTTAGTTTGTGATAGAGTGCAAACACCGGTAAATACAAAACATGTGTAGCGCTAGCGGCTAAGAATAGTTCATCCCCCTAAAATATGGTGTAAGAAGGTGTGTGCGTTATAAGCGCTAAATAAGAATTTAAAAGATTATTAAATTTAAAAAAAAAACGATATGAACCTCTCTTTGATATCATTTAAAAAAATATTTTTGAAAACCATAAAAACTAATAGTGAAATGTGGATGTCTTGGCACTGTAACAAAAACTACTGACGGAAAAATTGTGTGTTGGGTAGAAAGGGGGAAAAAAGCGGGAGGTGGGGGTATCTAACACAAACAGGAACTTGAAGGCGGTGTTAAGAATGGAAGGGCGCCGGGTGAGGAGTAGATTTCAGGGATGGGATGTGATGTGGATGGGGTCGCGGGATGTGCTGTGTTGTTCAAAAGATGATTGGAGAAGTCACGTGCGACTGGTTTTAGACAGTAATACAATATTTCCCAGTGATACCCCATCCAAAAAATTATGATTAATACATGTAATATTAATAGTAGTTTCATAAAAGCTATCGATTTTCGTCTCATAAACAGTCACAGCTAATGAAAATCTGAGGAAAATTATTACAATTACGTTTTTTAAATTATTTATTTATTATTTAGGTTGTGGTGGGGTGGTCTTTGCTTAAAAGAAAGACCAAATCCTTGGAGAATTGTTTAGATGGATTAGCAGTTTTTTAAACACTTTTTATTTATAATTTATAAATATGTACATTCTTAATCGACACGTCGCATGGTGAGAAATAAAAAGGTCGACTTGAAACTTCAATCCTAACACAGGAATGATCTGGGATATAATTATTGGCTTAATTATTCTCTGCTTGACATTCAGAATCGACACTGAAAGAATTATTACCGTTTTTTCCCCTCATTAATGAGATACTCGCGGCACCAACAACTTTCGTGGAACTATATAAATAATATTTCAAATAATATATTGTCAAGAGAATCCACCATAAAGAATAAAATTAAACTCAAACCCGAGTTTTTTCTTTTTTTTTAAAATTATTATTTTTGTTTTGTTATGTTGTCACTGACCTGGGAAAGGAGGTTTAAATCTTGCCCCCCCCCCCTCTTTGCCGTTAATAGCTTTTTACTCGCTGATTTCCCAGCCCGCCGCCAACCCCGCACTTCCATCCTACCCTTACCCCACCCCCACCCCCGTACCAATCTTGGGTCGGGCCCTCTCACCCCACGTTTACGTTTTCTTTGTCCGAATTGACACAGCTCGGCGGGGGAAAGGGGGGGGGGGCTAACACTGAATGCCACAGCCACAGCACCTTACAGGAAGACCGCCGTTAATTCTAAGGAAAGGTCACAGCTTGACCTCCCCCGGCTTACTCTGATTGAGAATAAGAATAACTTGACTGTCGTGGAATCGTTCTGCATGGCGGCGACGGTCTCCACCACTCTCCTTACATGCCAATAAATATACCATCTCTTGGTTGCCTGATTAGAGTCAGCATCTTGTCTTAAGTCATTGTTGCTTGATCAACTTAAAGATGAATTAAGTTTTTTATTTTAAAAAAATGTATTTTTGTAATAAGCAGCATTTATTTATTTATTTTATAAATGTACTTATTTCATGTTTTAACATGTTTTATAAGACATTTCTTTCGTTGTTTTTAAATTTTAAACTAAAGATACCAATCAGTTTGTTTCAATTAAACCTTCAGATACCTCATTTATTGGCTTATTAAAGTTATTGATAAAATTAGATTTTTGTGAATTCTTGTAAGAGATTTAAAAAAGAAATATTTCAATTATACGTATTAGGCATCATTATCAATCCCATGAAAAACTTTTTGAAATTAAATATTAATCGGAGTCAATCGATAAACATACGACAAAATAATCTTCTATATAGATGGAACATCTGTAAAAGATAAGATAGTTTAATGTTTTAGTCAAGACTTCTCGCCACAGGGGCAGAAAATCTGTGACATTGTAACTTTATCAACCCAAAGCCATCATATGTCGAGCTGCCTTATAATTTTAATATTTACTTGTTGTTTTCCATCTAAAATAAAATTCGAAATCTTTAAATTCATTACAAATATTGGATACCGATTAATTTATTAATCTTTTTCATACCTGACCATCAAAGTTGCCAGAAACATTTACTTGTAATTATTTAGGGATTCATTCTAAAACTAGAATTTTCTAAATTTTTATTTTAAATACTTTGAAAATTAACATTTAAACAATCAGCACACAATCTACTTTTGCTTAAAACAGATTATGAACTATATGTTCGTTTCTAAAAATATGAAATTGAAAAAGCAACAAGGAATGGCCGTTCCTCTTAACACATTTCTAAAAAAATAATTTATTAATAGAAAATAACCGCTTGGAAAATTCAAGATGCAGATTTTTTAGTCGTTATGAATTTAAAAATAAATAAAATTTTAACATCTTTTTAATTTATATTTTTATTTCAAATTAAGAATTCTTATAAAACTTTTTTCCCCGGAAAAAAGAGACCTCCCGGTCAATGCGAAACTCCAGTACTATTACTATTAGTGCACAGTACGCAATAGCTAGCAAGTAGCAGGCTCGTTTAATGACGATCGGGATTTTCCAAATGGACTGCTTAGTTCCGCCGTCACGTGAGATAACACAAATAAATTGTGTAGATAGAATTTACTACTGTGCCGCACACCACCACCGCGGGCAGGCCAGAAGAAAGAAAACATGTTGCAGTGCTCTGTTTATTATCTCTGGCAAATCTAGACAGTGGCTGGCAATTTCAATGTAATCAACAAAAGGGGGATATGCTATTTTATTTTTGTTGTTAGTAGTTTATTTTTTATTTTTTTTTTAAATGGAAAGCTTGTGGTGGTTGTTTACGATTGCACTCTGGTATTCGGGTCAACGGGGATTAAACTAAATGCTTGGTTGGTAAGAAATGTTAAGGAAATACAATAAGACCCCACTTAACGCGAACAGAAAATTGGTTAGGTATTAAATTTATTAATTATGTTTTTTAAAATGAAAATAAAACCAAAAATTTATTTATTTCAAAAATAAAAAATATAAACGACTATGCTTATATTACTATTTATTACTTATAAAATCAAATAAAATTCTAAGTTAGTGAGATCATTCAGTCTATTCTGCGTTTCCAATTTTCTGTTTTCTTTTTGGCAAGAAGACATCTGATGTAGTTTTCGTTTTCCTTTTGCCTTCTGTTAGAATCTGTTGATAAAGAGGATACAGCATCTTTAACACACCCCGCCTTGCTTTTGAACGTCTGTTAATTTTTTGAAAAAAACTGGTTTTATTTTGTTTGTTTGGACTGTTTTATTATTATTATTGCATTTGCATGTTAACTTATATTTTTTTGGTTAAATTTTCGCGTTTGCCTTACTTCATTGTATTTCGTAATTTTTATAACATAAAATCTTAGTCAAATTTTAGACTTTGGTGTCCCCCTCCAAGGTGTCACCTGGGCGGCCCGCCCCCGCACCCTTTAGTGACGCCACTGTCAGTCATTGATTTTTTAAACAAATCATTAAAAAAAGTCTTTTGTAGATATTCTTGGCCAGCCGCACAGTTTGCGCGTGGTGGTTTGCACGGGATGGTGGATGATTAACCATGCGGGGGTGGGGCTACACCTTTAATAAGGAAAAGAAGTTTGTAGTGAGGTTGCACGGACAACTGCTGCACACCAATCGTTAAAATCAGCCAGTCATACACACACGACACATGATTTAATTCATCAACAGCTGTTGAGTGTAACGATCCCCGGAGTGAGGGTGGGGGTGGTTCTTATCATGAAACACTCCGAGAACCNCTCGTCTCTCACGAATCAGGTCTTTGTCGTCCGTTAAAACGTTTCTCTCCCCGGCCGTTAGTGCTCGTCCCCGTTTTGCCGGGCATATTGTGTTCCCGTCTATTGTAATCTGCCGCCTTGAACGTGCCCGGCAATAGTCCCGGCCTGCGAGCTTCAGAGATTGAGTGAAGACACACGTCATTATTAGTTTTAGGGTCCACTTGCCCTCAGCGGTACTTTAAATTAATAGTTTCTGTAAAATTTTTAATTATTTAAAAAATAAGTAATTAAAAATCAAGAATTTCGGGACTTTGGACCACAAACTTGTATCTTGGACGTTGATGCTACCTCGACGTTTTAACAGAGGCTCTTCGATGGTTGGACGCACGACTTCTTGCCTGACAAGATACCAGTTAATTGCTCTTTGTGTAAACTTAAGAGAAAAATTGCTGTTTACTGTTTACTTTGTAGCCCATTATACGACGTCAGAGCCTTGCTCACCATCTTGAGAGCGCCATACAAAAATGTATCGATTTTGTCTCGGGTGTTTTCTATTTGAATAAATGCCCATTGATTGGTAGAGACAACAGCCGATGTTTTATCGCTGAAGTTTTCTCTCTGGCTGCGGCTTTTCATTCTTCATTGGTTCCACTTACAGAAAAGGCATCGCATCTTGATTAAATCCCTCATTTCCAAGCAGTTAATATTTGAATCGGACATGACATAACAATAACAAGAATTGACGGGTGACCCGCACAACAATTAGAGACAGGGGCGTGAATAAAACATGCAGAGTGCTTACGCGTCTCCTTCGCCGTGTCTGATTGCATTGTTACATATTACGTCACAGGGCTGGGGGGGGGGGGGGGGAGGTTCGGAAACATCGTAAGTTGGGCGAGGACGGATATAAATAAGATGAACTGGCTCCGAAACCCGACAGACGATCACTTGATAGTGCGGGCCTAAATGGTTGATTTGTGTACTGTTACCTGCGTAACGTTTGACAATACCGGATGGGAAAAAATCGGGGTTAGTAACAAGAGATTACTATCGATTAGATATGANNGGGGGGGGGGGGGGGGGAGGGAGGCGTGTCATCAAAGACTTGTCTCTTGTCACTCAGGCTTTTCTTGTCAATCTTGAAGGCCAGATGTCCTTTCTAAGAGCTCCTTGTAGCTTTGAGGTTGTATGCAGACTATGTAGAGCTGGAGCAGTTTTGTCTGATTTCAATTGCGACTCCTCCCCATGTGACCTAAGATTAACAACTAAAGTGTAACCGGTGTAGTTGATTGGAGTCAGAGTTGCGTTGCTGTTCGTTTGGGGACTGCATCTGCTAGCTAGAACGGAACTGTTAGATAACATTGGAAGAGGTCGGCGTAGGTAAATAATAAAAAAAAGTAATATTTACAGATGTAATTCGTACTCGACTCCTAAACACACCGATGATGATGAAATCATTAATAGTGACGTGTATCCGTTACCTTAGCTCAGCGATAATTTATTCTGCTTCCACCACTAGTCTACTAATTAGTGGTGAAATCAGCGCTATGACATTACATGGCATAAAAGAACACAATCACAATGTCTGTAATCTACTGATCAGTGTATAATGTATATCACTGAATAATGAATGCAATTTTAGACGTTAGTCTTTGTAGATTGATTATACCGGCCGAATATTCGTGACGTCAATTTGAACTATTCCATATCGTCCATGTTTTACTCTCAGAAGCAAATAACAACTGGAAGATACACATTCGTGATGTCCGGCAGTCATCCCCGGGTTATGTGGTGAATCGTTCCAGCGTGGGGAGGGGGGTGGTTTTATGGAGGAGAAACTTGTTGAAAGGCGGACGAATTTTAATTGTTGTCAAAACCGAAAGGGAATCTCAAAAATTTAGACGTGGTATTTTTTTAATTTATTATTTAAAAAAAAAAAAAAAAAAAACAAACATCTTCACTTGTCATGTCAAGGGACCTGTTGAAGTTATTTATCTGTAAGGCAAGCCTCTCAAGCTGACTACTAGCTCAGGTCCCTACGGCTCTTACATTTACAGCCTTATATTCTGGTCCTGCTTGTTTCAAATAAATCGTGGTTACGTCTCGGCTAACCGTTACTTTGTCTACTTTAACTCAACCATTACTACGTCTACTTTAACTCAACTGTTACTATATCTACGTTAACTGTTGATATGCCTACTTTAACTCAACCGTTACTATGTCTACTTTAACTCAACCGTTACTATATCTACTTTAACTCAACTATTACTACTATGTCTACTTTAACTCAACCGTCACTATGTCTAGTTTAACTCAACGGTTACTATGTCTACTTTAACTCAACTGTTGATATGCCTACTTTAACTCAACCGATACTATATCTACTTTAACTCAACTGTTACTACTATGTTTACTTTAACTCAACTGTTACTATGTCTACTTTAACTTAACTGTTAGTATGCCAACTTTATCTTAGCTAACTGTTACTACACACAATGAAAGCTAATCACATTGGTTAAAGCTCCGGGCCCATAAACCAAGTATAAACCCCACCCCCTTTTTTTTTCTCCCAACACACTCACCATTCGAGAATGTTTGTGTACATGTACCTCACCAACTGCCGTCACCATGTCAATAATAATAATACTAGGGTGGAATGCCGCAATATTTCTCTTGTCAAATCATTTTATCCACGTGATGGGCCGTGTAAAAATGGTTTTAGTCATCATTAATGCAAGCTTCTTTTGTTGTCGCGCTAGGAGTTAAGTCCAGGAATATTGTCATCATGTGAACGGAGTTACCGATAAAACCATTTTAGTGGCATAAAAATTGTTTTGAACGTTAGAGTTGGGTAAGATGTGCATGTGGCGAATTCGTTGTCTAGGGGGAATCGAGGTCCGCCCTTAGCCACAGATATATTATAAGTGATTAAGTTCATAAGGTTAAAATGAGACCACAGTCCTTTTAAAGGCAGGCCAAAGTAGTCAAATACTATTGAAATAAATCTATATGTTTAATCTGTATAATAGAAGTCCTTCTATTCCTGTCTACAACAATATCAATACTCTTTTACTATCAAACCCCCAAAAATACTAAGCTTCATGTTAACATCAAACCGCCATTCTCTCTCCATATCCTTTCACTCCTTGTGCGTCTTTGTTTGAAAGACGCACAATAGCCTGGTGCGCACACTACACTTATGTACCACATATAAGTCATTAACACACCATAACATCCAACCGTAACAGTGCACACGAGAGAAAGCTCAGCCTGTTTATTTGATGATTGGCGTAATTTGTAAAAATTCAATTTATAAGAGTTTATCATTGATGTCTTTGAAGGAAAGTTGAATCGTTATATTTTTGTGCAAGCTTTTTCTTTTAATGAAAAAAACAAAAAAAAACAACCAACAACAACAACAATAACCCACCAACTAAATGAAATACAAAATTTAAAAAAAGAAATCTGATATTTGTCAGAATGATTCAACTCTCTGATGGCAAAACTAACTTGATGAAATTATCAGTAACAGTTAATGGCCATGAAGCGACCATAAATTGATTGTCTTGCGGCCAATACATGGCCAACGGCAAATACACTACCATAAAAAGATTCGCCACGTTTTTGAAACTATCCCTGTCACTTGTAACTGCCCCCCCCCCTTTTTTTTGTGTTTCTTTGTTATCATATAAAAGAGATTTTTGTTGTGTGTGCGACTTTTTATTTACCATCTGTTTGGCGTCTTTGTTTGGGAATGCTTGCAACTCTTTTTGCTGATGTTTATTTTATACAAGGGCAATATGGCGATAAGTGTGGCCTCGGGCGGGGGGGGGCGAGGAAGGTGGGGTGGATTATCTATTCCCGTCTATTTATATAACAAAGATAGATAAACAAAAAACTGAAAATGTAACAGTGCTATAAACTATCACTTTTTTAATAGTGTGGTTCGGATATCTTGTTGCCGGATTTATTCATTTGAGTTAAAGTTTTGATACTCATGCGTTTCTAGTATTTAAACATTATCCCTATATGTGTCGTTTAGTTTTTTTTTTAAAAACCCTATTCAACCAAGATTATCTCGATGGCGTTGACTTATCCCCAGTTTCCTTTTCCCGCTAGGTTCCGCGTGGGAATGTCTCCATGGTCCATAGACATGCGAGCGCAATGGATATCACACGATACCGTACGGGTGGACGTGCGGGGGTGGGTGGCGAGGGGGAAGTGGGGCGAGGGGAATTACGTGATGAGTAGCGGATGTGCCCGTGGTAGTTATGATTAGCGGCAAGTGCGAGATGTTGCGTGTAAGGTGGGTGGCGAAGCTCCTCGTGCTTCATATATATCTTTGCATCTTCTGTTTTGTCTAAAACATTTTTTAAAAAGTGTGCCATAATTCCCCGCGCCCAGTCTTCCTGTATATTTATACACTCTATCAGCTTCTCTTGATGAGAACCAACAAGCACAGAGGTGCGATTTTGTGTTAAATATGTTGGAGTATACCCTTTCATTGAATGAAAGCAGTGGCGACCCTTGGCGTGTTACACAGAAGGAAGCATCCCGGGCAATAAAGATAATATTTAGTGTGATTGATGGCTTGGTGTTTTTTGTGATAACTTGAGGTCTTGGTTGTTAAACACCGAACATGAAACAACTGTAATAGTGATCGATCCTTAGAAAGGAAGCAGTGAAATCGGGATGCAAATGGTTGTTATTAAATTATTTTTCTCCATTTCAACCATTTTTTCATTCTGTACCTATTATTAAAATAATTACTTGAAAAGACGTTCCATATCAGCGTTTTGACATTTTGCATCACTGTGTAGCTTAGGTTGTTATCACTGGCACTGAGTCACGATACACCGTTCATGTTGACACGGGTCTATAAATAATCCAGATCAACTTGTTTACTATTGCTCAAAGTACATGGGCTGCACTGGTGTGCAGCGCGGAGGAATTGGTGTGATCTGTTACCTAAAGTACTGGAGCTGGTGTGATATATTAACTACAGTGCGGGGGTTGGTGTGATCTAGGTGTCCAAAGAGCAGGGATTGGTGTGATCTAGGTGTCTCCAGTGGGGGGGTGGTGGTGTGATCTAGGTGTCTACATTGCGGGGAGGGGGGAGTTGGTGTGATCTAGGTGTCTACGGTGTGGGGGGTTGGTGTGATCTAGGTGTCTACAGTGGGGGGTTGGTGTGATCTAGGTGTCTACAGTGGGGTGGTTGGTGTGATCTAGGTGTCTACAGAGCAGGGGTTGGTGTGATCTAGGTGTCTACAGAGCAGGGGTTGGTGTGATCTAGGTGTGTACAGTGGGGGGTTGGTGTGATCTAGGTGTCTACAGTGGGGGGTTGGTGTGATCTAGGTGTCTACAGTGGGGGGTTGGTGTGATCTAGGTGTCTACAGTGGGGGGGT
>MUZC01000492.1:599067-634196 GCA_002072015.1 Radix auricularia
ATATAGTCTCGTCTTCATTCTATTGATTGAATGATCGTGTTATCTAGGTGTGTACAGTGGGGGGTTGGTGTGATCTAGGTGTCTACAGTGGTGGGTTGGTGTGATCTAGGTGTCTACAGTGGGGGGTTGGTGTGATCTAGGTGTCTACAGTGCGGGGGTTGGTGTGATCTAGGTGTCTACAATGCGGGGGTTGGTGAGATCTATGTGTCTACATTGCGCCGGTTGGTGAGATAGTATCCGCTATGCAGGGCTTAGAGTTGGGTGTAACTGGTTTTAATTAATGACTACTGTCGAAACTTCTGTCTTGACTCATGACATGCATAAATAAGCTTCCTTAATTGTCCCTTTTTAAAACTATCAGTACGTTTATGCTGGAAAAGTAATAATGTATGAAATTAAATCATTTGGGCGCTTGCATACCTCGTTAAACTTCTAGGTTGTGTTTACTGTCCTAATCGGCATCCTTCCGTCTCGCGAGACGATGGTGCATCACCGTTGGGTTGGGTTGCATTTTCTCGAGTGGCTGTGCAGTCCTATCCTTGAGTGACAGTCTTTACCACAGTTTTTATACACGAGTTCTGTGCTTCCAAATGTTTTGGCCTTTCTCCTAGCTCTTCTGTCTGCAGCCTCCTCCATTCTTCGCTCCTCGGCTACTATGACGCCTTCTTTGACAACTGTGCGCCACGTAGATCGGTTTTCTGCCTTACACTCCCTGTCACTTGTATGTATTTTGGCTGCTTTCATGTCCCTTTGACAGACATCTTTAAATCGCAAACGTGGGCGACCTGTTTTCCTCTTTCCTGAAACAAGTGATCTAGGTTTACTGTCCTACACTTGCACAAATCTATATAAAAAATGCAATGAGGACACAAACAAATTTATCCAAATCTGCTATTTAATTAATCACGCTCCAAAATACTGACATGCCAATGTCAAGCTCTATTTAAATTTGTATTTGGATGATTGCTCCCAGTATCAGTAACTCCCTTGCTATCTTATACAACATCACGAATGACCTTTAAACAACATGATCTAACTTACACACTCGGGCTTCTGATCCCCTCCTTCCCATGACGCACCCATTATGAATGAAGTAATCCTTATATTGATTACTAACCGCTTAGCTCTGACAACGTTTATGATGAACTTTGAGTATCGATCCAGATGATAAGTTTAGTTCCGAAACTCTAATGGCGCCGCTGCGCTTTGAGACTTTTGTGAAGGTGGGTATTTAAGTCCAAAAACCATCCGGCAAATATCCAGCATTGACAAATTTTGAGGTTTCTATTTATTTAAAATAAAAACGACTTTTTATAGTTACAATTAAAAAAAAATTGTTTATCAAATTTAAGTGAGACAATGATGATGTTAATTTAAAGCTGCATTATTTTTACTGCTTTGCCATAGCTGTAGAAAACTAATAGATATAAAAATTGTGGTTTGAAATAAGTCAAGAAACTTAATAATTAAATAGAAAATACATATTTTTTAAAAAGAAAATTTGTTACTGTCCGTTAATTTTAAATCAACCAACAAAAATTTGTTTTGAATTTGTTCTCTTTGGATTTCACTGTCACAAGAGCTGGGGAAATTGTTGCCAAAGTGTAAATATGCTTAAACTCATCAGCTCATCTCTTCAGGGGAAGTACCCTTAGTGCGTCTGTAACATATCAAGAATGATATTGACACGTGTGCTGTTTTGTAATCGATATATTTCAATTGCCTTCTTTGTCAGGCTACAATAATATATAATCGAAGTAAGTGACTGTTGAAAATCGATTGATGAAAGTGACAAATGGAGAAGTAGACCGACGTCTCAAACTCGCTCACTTCATGGTTGGATTTGCTGTCAATATTCTTTCGGATCTCGTCTGATCAACGAAAAACAGCAGTATGCTTTTTGTTGGTCTAACACGCCTTGGGATAAACTAGTGGTGGGCAAACTTTTTTGGCCAAGTGACGCATCTGTGGGACATAAAACATCAAAGGGCCGCACGAAAGGTGACCAAAAAAAAAAACACACACAACTCAAACACAAAAATGTCGACTTAAACAGATTTTTATTGATTTTTAAAGACTTTGTTGCAGGCTTTCCTTGGGTGCACAGAAAGAAGCCCTTGTGTGGTCGCGTGTGCCCTCCGTCCTTTGGATAAACTATTTTTCCCCGGCACACCCATGATCGTTTTGATAGGTTTTTACCGGGATAATGCAATTAAGTCTCGTTCTGAAATATGTTTCAGGGGCTTTCAGATAGTAATTGAATGGTCCCATTAGTCGCATGATAACGCTGCATTTAGAACAGTCAGTTGTCAATCGATCCCAGTCATGACTTTCGATGCTATTGATTTACTAATTCTTAACGGCATCCGCAGCTACCGAGTCTTAAACAGATATCATTTGATAACAACCTTCCCTTTATACTCGCCATTGCCTCTGTGGAATAAACCTGTGCAACAAAACTTCATTGGGTGAAAATTACGAATAGTTTAGACTTTTCACTTGAATTACATTGGTGATTTTTTTGTTCTTCCTTCTATTAATTTGATGATAGCTCCGGTTTCTAATTTCAGTCTTCCACTTTCTTTTTTCATCAGCTTTTCCTTGTGAAAGATGAGATGCAGCCTCGGATATTCATTTAATGTATGGCATTCTACTAAGCCCCACTAATGAGTTATATAACCCCCCTGTATATCACTATCATCGCAAGCTTTACTTTACGTCTCCTGGAATCTAGATTGAGCGCGCGTCAATGTGGGCCAAAGACTTGACAGGTCCGAGCCAACAGCGAGAGCTAATAATAGTAGTTGATAGTATTAGGAAACATAAGGTCACTATTTAAAAGTGCCGTTTGACGGGCGCCGTAAAGATTCCCCAAGGATGGATCCTGGATTAATGAACGAATCCACAAAAAGCTTGCGAGGTCAAACCACGAAACTGCTCTTATTTAGCGTGCGATTAAATCTCGAACTAATATTTTGAAACGGAAATTAAAGATTGCGAAAAAAATATATATGTTATTTCAACAGCGTATGTATAGGCCTGACAAAATGTCACAGGGAAAGAACGTTTTGGAAAAAAGCCATCCTCAAATAACCAATAGACGAAAGCAAATAAAACTTAGCAAAAATGAAAAAAAAAATTTATTCCTATTTTTTTCAAATGACGTATTCTCAAGCCTGTACATACCCTGTTTAAATAACATGTATATTTTTTTAAACCTGAAAGCCCCAATGCAGTCTCACCCACATTTTGTCCGTTATCTGCTGGTCGGTCAGACCCAAGAGCCACTGCGGAAAGTTGTGAGTCGGTGAGGGTGGTCGTTGCTGAAAGTAATGCACCAAAAGTCCTGGATGTCATATTTATCAAAGAGAAGCCGAGTTCGCATATTTAAAACTCATGCATCATACAATATTTACGGTTCGATTTTAAGGACACGGAGCCACCCGTCTCACAACATTAACGTCTATTTCTAATCTATCAAGAAATCAATCATCTAAATTTGTAGGATGCTTTTTACCCCCCCCCCCCCAAATTTAAAAAAAAAAAAAAAAAACGAATTCGGACCCAGTCGGGGAAGCCGCAAAAAGTCCGGAATTCATTAAATAATAATCCCGATCATTAAACCTTGAGGGTTGGCATGCAAGTAAGGAATTAATCCATCGGGATGCAAGGGTTTTAGTTTAATTTTTTTTTTTTTTTTCCTGTTGACAAAAAGAAAGAATAATATTTGTGTATTACATGGATTTGTTTTGCCAAATTTAGCATTTTCCTCACTAATTTTACTTGTTTTTAGTCGTTTTGGGATGTACAATTTTTTGTCATTTGGACAGAGAAGAATTTTTTCTATAGATGGAATTTGAGGATAGATCTACGTAATTATGAAAATAGGTTAATAATATTTTTAATGAAGTTTCACTTTAGTTTTAAATTGTGAAGCTTAATTGCAAAAATAAAACATGTCCAATCGCTTTCTAAAACTGACCAAGCGGACTAATGTATGTATGAAATTGTAATAGTACTTTTATAAACTACTATACTACAAGCCTAATAGGATTATATACCAATTTTTAAATCCTTTATATTAACTAGTGGTGTCTGAGCCATGCGACGGACCGACCGTGCGACCTTGCCGAAAAAAACTTTTGGATCGATTTTTAAACCACGTTCTCGTAAGCTAGCGAGCTGAAATTTTGCTGGCAGACTCATGTCAATGATAAAAATGGTTTATCAAAATTTCAAATCGATCGAATGGACAATAATTGAATTATTGAATTTTTAAATTATTTTATTTTTCTCTTTATATCATGTTAATTTTTTGAGTGTTATGGTGCGTAATATGTTCAACAACCTTTCATGTCGCGCAATAAGGTGCGCATTACATTGACAGTACTTAAAAATATATTCACGATCGGTGCGCATTATAATTAACACGTTTTACGAGACATAACTAGAATTTTGTATTTTCGAATTGTTTTGCCCTGCGTATTATAATGAACATCCTTAATAGTTATGTCTCGTATATAGAGGATTTATTGTGAAAAACTTTTTACGGGTTTTTTAAATTACCAATTTAGTTATTAATGCCAAACTAAATTAATTTTGAAAGTTATTTAATATTCTCTAAATAGTCAAATCGTGCCAATTCAATCAATATCTATCTATATAATATTTAATTTCGCCAGAAGTTAAGACAAGCACAAGACACGAACTAGCAAGCATGACACATGACCCTCACTATGGTTGACCAATCACAGTTTATGGTTGGCAAGCGAGGGTGTTGCTGGGGGTGGGGGTTAGTTCAACCTCAGTGCGCATGTCTCGAGACCAACAATGCGTCTTGCGTTCACTTGCGTAGTTCTCATTTCTTCGTGCTGCTGTTCGTGTCCGTTATTTCCCCCTTTCTTTGCACTATCTATGTGCAAGTCTGCAGCGTATGCTACGCCGCGGGTCGTATCAAGTGAAATAATTATTAAGATTAAAGATGCGTAGGTTTCTAGTTCAAAATGAGCTTTATACGACGCATCGGGTGATCACTTAATAATTTTATATATAAACGTTATTTTTTTTTCGACCTGGTTCATATGTTGTACGTATTACTTTTCCTTTTACAATTGCACGCTCCTGTTAAAATACACAACCGTTTTGGTGATTGTTGGAATTTAACAAAAATATTCTTTTATATTTAAAAAAAAACTAAAAACTTCAAGTTGTATGGCGATCTTCTATTGCTATCAATATGCAAAAAGCCTAACATTTCAGAGACTCTGACATATCTCTACTCAGGCCTTCGGACCTAAAATACAAACACAATCCAGATTCACACTCCCCTAAAACATCCTTTTTAAAGCTCTTCGCGGGTACCACAGCCTGGCTGTTAAATCCCGGTTAGTGAGGCAGCGGGCGATCGTTGTTTCACATGATACCCTCAGCTCTGTTAGCAACCGAAACCTAGAGCCCGATGCGACCTGCGGCGTATACGAAGTTAATCATTATAATCTGGGCTTTCTGATTTTAACAACGGTAAACAAGCTAGGTACAAGTGGAAAAATATGAGTTGGAAGGGGGGGAGCATTATGCGGGTGGGGGAGGACTGGGTACTTCTGGGTACCTCTTTATTTAGCGTAGCAGTTTTAAAAGCTGATTTACTGTATGAAGAAATTGTTGACGTAATAATTAGGTTTGTAGCTATGTAAACTGTACATTTCAGACATGACATATGGGCATTATAGTGAGTAGGAGAGTTTTTCTATAACTATAAGCGACAACGTTTGACACCTTTGAATAAGCTGATCGTAAGGCGTTTTGGTGGTAGTAAGGATTCATGCGTGCACAATGTAAGCGTACGACGGTGCACTTGTTGAGATATTTTGTATGTAAATTATTATTACTAAATAATCACGGTAAATCAAAAGAAGATGTATTCATTTAGTTTACACCAGTTGAAGCAGCTTACATATTATCTATCTTGTGTCAAGGCTCAGTCTGTTATAGAGGAGTAGTGGAAAAAAACAACAAAACAACCGACAGCATCGGATATTATGGCAAGCTGCCAACTTCCAAGTCACAATACTTTGTTACTGAAAGTACGTTGGAACCAGCAACATTTAATATCGAATTGAAATCTATGAAAGAAACCTATGCGATCTACGCGATACATCATTAGGCTTGTATCTTACTATTCTTACGATAAAATAATATTCCCTTTGTAATTTGGATGGCTGCAAGCTGAATTTGAACTTAAAGATAATATGTAATGGAATTTTTAAATTTTATTTTCATTTTAAATTTTAATACCCCCCCCTTTGAAAAAAAAAACAACAACAAATAACATTTTTTAAACCATGGGGTGAAAAACTGGTTTTGAATTATTTTAAAAAATCTTATTTCTTTGGGAAAAAAACAACACAACCCTACGTCATACGAGAGATCAATGGGCAACAAAACGAAATGTGCGTGTGTGTAAAGAGCGACAGATGTGTACATGAGCAAGTATTTGTGTGTCACGTCACGAACCATGTCAGTCACAACCAGGGAAAGATGGCCAGTCCGTGCAGGCCCTTTGTTTGTTCTTGGATTTAAGCTTTGCGCTCCAAAAGGCCACGAGTCGCTTATATGGGCACGAACACTTCGCTTTGGGTGGTCAAAATGATGTGTGTCAGTTTTAAAACAAAATTAAATCTTTAATTACATATTTTCTTGTTTAATGTAAAGGTTAAATTGAATTCTTTATCAATATTTTTTTATTGAAGGAAGTAGACATTTAAATTTCTTTAACTTAAAAAATGTAACTTAACATTTATGACATTGTTAACCTTAATTCGCTAAATCGGAAGATGTCGCTTTTAAATATATATATTTTTTAAATTTTATTTTAAATGAAGAGAGATTTTTTTTAGAACAGCTGCCACAATGTTTGAAGCGTCTAGTCAGGCAACAGTCTCTAACATTGAACATGGTACAACCATCAAACATATGATGCTTACCTGGAGTTAATGATGATAACAAACTGGGGTTCTACTAAAATTTCAAGCTGTAATGTTATTATTTTAAAAAGAAAAAAAAATCAATTTACATGGTGTGTGTGTTGGGGGGGGGGGGGCAGTGTGAGAGCTTGGAAGGTGTGGCATCTAAACCGGTTTTTTTTTTTAAAGGTAGGGGATAGAGTCCCCCAAATATGTTTGCGATTTTCTAATTTACACAATGAAAATGGGTAGGAAAGAAATATGTACTAAATATTTATTATATTTTAATAATTTTTCTGAGCATTTTAGCATTTTGCTTAGGACAAATCCGCAGGTTGGGAACACAAGTAAAAAAGGTAGTTCAATAATTAAAAGAAAATTAATTATATGCCTGTTAAATTTAATCTTGTATAAGACTAAACAAAATCCAATTTGCAGGGAAAAAATGTAAGGAATATGAAGCTATTAACTAAATTACAATTGTATGTTATTAATTTTAGAAAATTGTTAATCTTTAAAAAAATATTTTGGTCTTTTTATAAGAGCACAACTTTTTACTGTTACACCGATTGTTCGAAGTATTGTTTGTGTTTGACATTTCCACAAAATGAAGTTTCGCTGGCGTCGAACTTTAGTCGTTTGTTTAATAGAAGTTTAATATATAGTCCATGGTGAAATCCTAAATTAAAATAGCCAACATGACCGCTTGACCCACACAGATTTGACCGAGTTCAATATCGAAGGAGGAAGGGGTTTGGCACCACCTTCTGGAGGTTGGAGGTAGCAGACGTCCATGAGCCGTCCATGAGCCTTTTGACTTGATTTTTATTTAACTGGCTAATTTTTAGTACTGGTTTTGCAACGGCTATTGGTTTCAATAAATCGCATAAGTAAAAATAAAGGTGCGCGCCATCTAATTTCCGGTGTAACTAATCTAACACGCGAAGAAATTATTATTGTGTCACGTGTCAGTTGGGCTGTGAGTACGCTTAGTTATCTGCTCCACCAATATTTATGGAGAAAGTTGGTGGTGCTCGGGGCGGGGTGGGGGTGGGGGAGCAGATCGTTGACCGTGGCCTGCAGGCTGTCTAATATGTCGAACTCAGGTCTACATGTCCCTGACTAAGTCATATATCTTAGGAAGAAAACGAAATGAAATAATTACACAATAGAAAATGGGTTTTGTCATTATATAAAAAAAAAACAACTACAGCCCGATAACATATCCATGTGGGATTGTAGATGGCCGAGTATCTGAAAAGATAGTTATCAATCAGTCTTACCATGTGCTTATCCACCGTGTGAGGTAGAATAGTCTTGTTAAGAAGCGCCTCGGGTTTACACTGTAAGTGCACAACTTTGCACTGAATTAGGTGACTCGTTAAAGATCTGAGGGCTCAGCATAGTCTTCACGAAATTCGAGATGCAATCACAACGTGCCCCCCTTCCCCCAAACCACCACTCATCTCCCTCGTCCAGCACCTTCTTCTTACCCTTCAGACTTCTCACTCCATGTACACACCTCTTCCGCACCTTTCCCTTAGCCACCACATATCTCTCTTTCCACCACCACACCGGACAAGGGCTTGTACCGGGTGGGACAACAGAGGTTTTCGGGTATCGCAGTCTGCAGTCGACGCAGACCAAGCTCTTAGTCTTACTCTATATTATCTTCCCTATTATAGTCCTGGCTGTCCTCTGGTATCAATTTTATACAACGAAAAGAGAAACATTTATTTAAACAACTGTTAAATTGCCTGGTTTCCACCTGCACTTTCTATTTACCTGGCTTATTTTGTGTCCGAAAACCATGTTGACTTGAAAGAGTTGTTTATTTAAACCACAACTGCCAAGCGATTCGTCATCAGAAATAGGCCTGTTAAGTCATAAGGTCAGTGGAAATAGAACAGTGTAGTGTCTTATCAGATACATCTAGCTATGATTTAACTCTACATGACATTATGAACTTTAATTATAATGTGTTCTGAAGTATACGGACTCAATATATTAACTTCATGTATCTTAATTGCACTCCTATATTTTTGCATGCCTTTACCAAGGTCTGTTGTGGATTTCTCGGAAATGCCTTCGTTTATGTCCTTAGCTCTAAATTCAAAAACATATTTCGCGTTAACAAAAAACAAACAAACAAACAAACAAACGAACACACAACAAAAAAGCAAATAAACAGACACAAAAACAACCAAAATAATTAGCTATTAGTGATCTTGTATTGGGATCTTATCTAATATGTGTTACTATGTAGTAGCCGTACATGATAGTAATTACAATTAAGTTCAATAAAGTATAAGCGACGACCTGTATCTTATTTTTTTTGGTTAAATTTCAAAGATAATATTCCTAACACTTCGATAAGCCGTTCTTAAAGATAACACCAAGAGTAAATTTCTCATCACGATGTAAATTTGTATTGATCACCTTGGTTTAAACCAGGGATCTCCAAACTACGGTCCGTGGGACAGATGCGGCCCGCTAGGCCCTCTCATCCGACCCCTGGAGACCTTTTAATCTCCAAAAAGATGCTATTTTTATATGTAGTTTAGCACAAACTTAGTAGTTGGGGGTTAGTAGTCAGCGCCCAAACTGCTGTTTGATAGTTTATGCGGCCCTTCGGCAGAAAAGTTTGGAGACCATGGTCTAAACGTTCCTGGCTCGACCAACCACCTCCTCCCCCACATCAAATACACACAAACACTCACACACGTCAATGGTACGGTTTAATAGTTTTGGTCCATGGCACCGGGAGATGAATAGACACAAGAGTTGAAAACATTCTTGAAGAAGGACAGATGATGAAGTGATGAGGTCCTCGTCTGCTTGATTTAATCGGTTCGATGTTTCACCCAGGCAGTTGAAGAATCGATGTTGTACTGATGTAGACCTGGGCAAGTATCGATGTCTTGTCAAGTTCCCCAGAAAGTTGATGTACCAGTATCGAAGTTGTCTTTATTAAGCACTGAAGGATCGACGTTGCATTTATCATGCAATAAATTATCAACGTTGTTTTCATCCAGCTATTAATTAGTGGTTGACAATTATAACATCTGTTAAGAATGAGCCTATTAATTGGAATTTTTGCATTCGAAAAAAAAAGCGTAGATCTACTCGTGTTTCAGAAAGCATCAAATGTATCGGTGCTCGCAACTCTTTCAAAACATTTGCATTTGGAGTGGGAGTGCGGGGATTAGATTCTAGTTGTGTGATTGGATACTTATTTTTTTAAAAAAACAACAAAAAACATTAACGTTTTGAAACCTTCAATCTAGGGGAAGGTGTCACTTTATTTTAGCTGAACCCTTGTCTCTTCTCTCTCTATTTTTTGCCCGGGGATTCCGTCTTTATGAACGCATCCTTAACCGAGCCTGTGCAATCTTGCACAACTTGGCTTCCCAAATAGGTTTGGTCGAGTTGGGCCATTGGATGTTAGGACTTCTCTCTTTGTTATAAAAAGACGTTCTACTCGAAAATTCAAAATGCATGGGTCTTATCTTCGGAACGTTTGTAGCCTTTTTTGTTTCGCTTGTCGGTTATAATGATACTTATACTACTTAGATTAATTTGATAATTTATATAGCGATGTACCCCAGCAATTAGCTGGGCTCACGGCGCTTCACATAAAAATAGTTATGCATGTAATATTTATAATCAATGCGTTCAACGTAAAACATACACATCATAACTACAACTACGTTTATGATTTAAACAAATGTTTCATTGCTATTTAATCAAAAGTACAGTTTGAAGAGATGTGTTTTTAGTGCAACCATCGCTCTCGCAAGTCTCGTCAAGTGGTCATCTGAAAGGTGTAAATCGTGGCGTTGTGTCAGCATCTTGACTTCATAGTTAACTGAAGGGTGGGTGGGACGCTCATATAAGAAATTTAGGATTGGGGGTGGGGTAAAAATAGATTAACAAACAATGTTTCTTTTGTCGGTAATATTAATATTAAAACTAAATACACTGAGGGGGCTGAAGTATTATCGTTTCCAACTTTAAAGTGTTTCAGTGGGTTTTTTTTAAAAACTGTTGGGAAAGTAATTTCTATCATGAGTTTAAAAGCATAATGTAGTTATAATGATCTGAGCAGTGTCCGTGGGACATTTAAGAAATATAAGACGAAGCAGTATAAGAATAAGTAGGCAATAATTAAACTTTTTGAAATTCATTGTACAAAGCAAGCCTATGAAGAAATAGTTTTAGATATCATTAAACATATAGTCTCGTCTTCATTCTATTGATTGAATGATCGTGTTATAGTCTCGTCTACATTCTATTAATTGAATGATTGTGTTATAGTCTCGTCTATATTCTATTGATTGAATCATTGTGTTATAGTATCGTCTACATTCTATTGATTGAATCATTGTGTTATAGTCTCGTCTACATTCTATTGATTGAATCATTGTGTCTCGTCTATATTCTATTAATTGAATCATTGTGTTACTCTGTAAGCCATTCTACACTATGATCCGATCATTCTTTTCATAGTGCATTTTAACATATTCTTTAAACTCGTATGTGATTGACATTCCTCTTCAAGTATTCTTTAACCCCCCCTTCTAATTTCTTTCCAATTAAGTCAGTATCGTCCTAGGAATTGTTGATAATACAATTACATTCATGAGTCACTACTTTCTCTGTGTCGTCCCCCTCTCCCCTTTCAACATATCAACATGTACGTTTTGAGAAATATAAAGTGACAATACATACGCTCCTTGAAGCTGGTTGGGAGTAGGGAGGAGGAGGAGGAGGAGGAGGACGTTTGTTTGATAGCCATCAAAATACTTGGCGAGATTCGCTCTGGCTGTGACGCTCGTAATTAACTCAATGGATTGTCAAGTGGGAGATCATGTGAGAGGTGGGGGCTGCTGGCTTGATCACAGTCGCAATGAGGATGAGATGCCCAACAGTAATGAGGACTTAAGTATTTCGAAAAGATTAAAACGTGAATTTTAAAGTTATTCCGTACCTGTTAAACTTCGTGAGCACTCCAAACAATTGAATATCCAGAAATGTGTAGCAGAGAGCGGGGAAGGGTTTACTGTCGCACATTATGATGGAGAGCTTGTATTATGTGTATAATTTATAATTGTTTAACCTTTATAAAAATGGTGTCTACCAAATGAGCTGGGAATGAGTAGACAGACTTTGAAAGAAAATTGATCGCCTCACGGGGGCTTGAGTCAACTAATCCCGTTATATTACGGTTATATCACTGGCCTTTTGAAAGGTGTTGGTTGACATCTAAGTAAGACAATTTTAAGTGGCAACTTCCGTCGTGCAACAATACTCATATCTCCTATCATCGCTTTTACATCCAGCACCCGTTAAAGGTTGTTCTTGTCACAAACCACGTTAAGAATTATTTAACCAGTACTAAAAAAAGCTGCTCTTTGTTTGTTAAAATGAAATCATATTTAAAGAAATGAAGTACGAGCGTTTAAAAAAAAAAAAAAGGAAAAGCAACAACAACTTGCCTTGATAGCGCGCCTTGGTAACACAAATTACATACGAGGTATTGTGTTCAAAGTGCTTGAAGATAACACATTTAAGTAAACAAGTGAATAGGCATCTTAGTTTAAATTAACAAAAATCTCTCGTAGTCCGATTATTGAACCGTCAATATAGTATGGATTCATGATTGCAGCAACCCCCCCCCCAAACCCCAGCCACAATTACATTCAGTGGATACTCGTGACTTGAGTACTGATGGCTCATTGAAAGCACCCGTGACCGTGTTTAATTACATTATCACTCCCCGTACTCGCCCCATGGGGCGCCGATCACGTTATAACGTAGTTCTCAGTGCCTTGGAATACACTCGTACGCTCAACGCGGAACGACCTACTCAATCCATCTGAGGGATTAAAGAAACAAGTCGCTTGGAAATCTTGAGTTTGTTGATGACTCACTCCATCAACGCTACGCTCCTTGAGAGTTTTACAAGGATTTCGGACGCGATTGATTGGCATACTGGAGAATTAAATAGTTTAAAATACTCAATGCACATAGAGCTTACACAACATACATAGTCATTTCCCCTCGTTGTCCTTATTCGTTATTTAACACAAAACCCCCAGCATAGCTTTTTGTTTATCAGCACGTCAGTTGTTATATGAACCAAGGGACAATATTCTCGGGGAAAACGATTGCTCCTTTCTATAGCATCCCTTATCCTGGTGAGGTTTCGTTTGAATTTTAATGAAGTCGGATTTCGAACCCGTTAAAAAATATATATTCCAGCTTAATTATGTTTTTTAAAAAAAATTGTTACAAAATTTTTGTTTAACGTAATTGTATGTGTGGTTTATTTCTGAAAATGACTAAGTGGATTCTAAGGTCCTGGGTACCCACATTGAGCTGAAACACAGATTGTAATATATGTCGTGTAAAATGGTTTATAATGTGGAAATATTACATGTAGGTCTACAACAAGACGAGCGCCTTACTTAACATTCGAGAGCTATTACTTTTACGTGTGGAACTGTATATAGACGATCATGTTATAGAGCGCCCTTCCAGTTTTGATTCCATGCATGAATAGCATTGCGTCGTCAGTCTTTTCTCACCCTGCCCTAAATTCAAACTCTCTCTGGGCTGTGTTTTATAAAATCATAATGTAATTTCTAAAATAAAATAATCAAACCACTGAGAGTGATCTATAAATGCGCCGAAATGATTACTCAATAAGGTAGATTATTAGATGTTTTAGTTTTTTATAGTTGAACCTGCGTGTTTGAAATGAATTGAACTAATTGAAGTATTCTTTCATTTTTGTGTTTAGATCTCTAAAGTTAACAATAAGTATAACAGGTCATTTGAACTATAACATTACATTGTCTGCTTTATGTCGGCGACTCACAGCAGTGCCGTGTTCACCAGAGTGTTCAATTTTAAAAGTTAAGTTTTAATTACTGATGTGAAACGCTAGTACATAGGTTCCCCACCATTTTTGGGTGGCGACCCCTTTTTAATAAAAGCCATGTGACCCTTGTCCCCCATGCCATTGAAAAGGGGCATTTTTTCGACATTCGGAGTACGAATTTAGCAGTGCAAATTTGCATTTTAGTGAATTTTGTTTTTATTTGAATGTACAAATCCCGGGTGCTAGAGCATAACATTACTCGATGAATATGTTTGACGGTTTTGAAATATTCTGCTAATTTATTATATTATAAAACAATAGACTCAATAGATACTTTAGTATCAATTATAGACTCAATAGATACTTAAGTATCAATCACCCTTCCTCTCTAAAATCCCGCCTAGCATGCATTCTATCGGTTCTTTTCGTCTTCGTTCAGAAGCGTCCGTTTATGTGGTTTGGGGGACAGAAGCCAAGGGAGCGTGTAGTGTGATTTGTTAAAACCTGCTGTACGGCCTGATCTGCGGGGATCTGCGGTACATCACCACATACACACCACCGCCAGCCTGGGGGACCGGACAAAGAGCAGCTTTTGAAAGTCAAATCATCGTAAATACCCGCACGTGTTAGTTCCTAAGTGAAGATTGTCGCGCGGCGAAAGGAGTGAAATTATACCAAATGAAATTAACATTTATAACAAACTTTAATAAAGTAAACATCAAAACTAAGGCTTAAAAGCATGGACATGAACCTTTCAATTAATAAACATAGTTTTGGGCACTTTTTGAATTTTCTAGTCAATTTAGAGAGAAAGAAAAAAGAAGGTAAATAATGTAAGTTTTGCTTCATCTATTAATATAACAATGTCGCATTCAGAGAATTTAAAACGAAAACAGAGCTAACCAAACCATCTCCTCATTGTCTACCCCAAAAGTATGTCATCTTTAACTTTAAGTATCCGTGATATATCTTCTCAAATTCTCATGATTGTACTTTCGTCTCATCACTCCCCATGTACCGGATGTACGGTGTCCTGTTCATTTCACTTTCTAAGTTTTTGAATGTAAAGTCGTTAAGTTTTAAGACAGTGCTTTCATTATCTCGGGGCTTCATTATTTCTATGGGCTAACGTAATTAAAAAAATAATGGTCTGATTTTGTTTCCATTGATAGTTATTTTACAATGGATGGGTCAATATGATTGGTTGGAAATGTTTCCCTACAGAAGAGACAATATAAGTTGTGAGAGGAATACGGCGATTGTCATGGCACTACGTCATACTGTTTGTTGTTAGGAAGCTTGTCTCCTAGCCTTCCCCCCACCTTCCCACATCGTCACCTAATCCTTGAAATTTTAGGAAAACAAAACATTTAGGTGGTATAGTTTTGCTTTCCCATCAGCGCCCCATGCCCCTCCCCCCACACATGCCGCTTGAACACATGTGTAACACGATGACCTTCTGGATACGTGCCCTTGTTATTCTCCCCTACCCTTCCCATCATTGCTAAAATTCACAGAGATGGCTGGAGTTTTTTGTTCATCTTAGTTTAAACGACCCGATTTTAAGAGTCAACGGAATTTTAAACAGATTTTTGTTATAAGATAGAGGATGAGTGATATAATTATTATAATTCGTTTAAGATATTGGTATTACTATTACTAAGTCTAAGCCTAAATAGGTTTGAAAACTCATCGTTTAAATATTTTATTGCGATTTACGCGGTGTTATTACTGAATTTTTTAAATTAAAAATTCTATAAAATATTAGTTTAAAAACTAACCTCAAAACATAGTTTGTGTGAATTATTTAAGGAAAGAAAGTTATACGTCACTTAGATATACGTTCAAAATGTTTAAAAAATAAAATTTGAAAAAATCATTTAATAAATCAACGCTCGCACTTTACACACATTTATTAGAGCAGTCGACTAGAATTGATAATAACTTTTGTGTGCAGCCAGTCTCTTGCAATTAAATTATTAATCTCTTTTGTGTCAAGCTAGTCTCTTGCTCATCGAAACGAGGGGATAGGTTTAATTTTAACGCTGCAATCGTCACTGATGCTTTCTGTAAGAGTAAGCGATCTTTAAGCCCAATCAGAAACCCAGTCCTAGGCAACCAGTCCCCACACACTCTCTAACCCTCTACTCCCTGACAGCAGTACGGCGGCAAGTTGTTACATCAAGCGACGGTCAAGGTCACCCGTTTATTCTAATTCTACATAAAAACGTAAGGAGCTTTGCAAGAAAAAGAGAAGATGAAAATCTCCGCGAAGCCGGGATGATCTTGTTTTGTTTTGGTAGGTAACTCAATAGACAAGAACTCCATGCCGCGACCACATTTTGACAATAATACGTTATCGCTTAGCTTGCTCGTGCCGCGTGGTGAGTCAGTTTGTTTGGCTCGAAATGATGGTTATCGTCATGTTAAAGCCTAGTCGTTTCAATCAAGCACTTAGTGTGTTATCTCAACCTGTCAAAAAACGCAGAGATATTTTTAACACAATAAAATCAACTCAGCGGGTCACTTCAAAATGACAGTAAAACTACACTGAAAATGTTCAATACTCATTGTATCACTTTATGAGGTATGATTACGAGGATCGTCAAGCAGTGTTGCGAAGTCGAGGGAAATTTCCCGAATCGAGGGAATTTTTTAACCAATTTTTAAAAAATGGGAATTAGGGAATTTATAAGCATTTTGCCTAAAATATGGGAATTTTTTAGATTGACAATTTAAACAAAAATTAAATACATTCTGGAATGAAAATAAAATAATTTGAAACATGCTCATTTTCAAATAAGAAATACTTGTTTTGTTGTGGTGGGAGGCTCTTTGACGTCATATTTGTTTATTTTTAGCGTGTCTAGTTTATTTATTTCGGATCTAGTTTTTTTCCGGACGTTTTGGCTAGGTTTTTCCCAACATTGTCACTGACAGTAGACTGTAGACAGTTTACAGTCAGATTGTGTAAATTTATTTCTATTAAATAATATAAATAATTAGTCTGAGCCCGAATCATCATAAAATGTTTGTTACATATAAAGGACCAAATCATTAATACTATGTTAATATATAACGATCTATGTAACCATGTATGATTGATTTATTATAAATAAATTTCAAAGCATTCATTTTAAAAAAAAATAATTTTTTTATCAATCACAGATAAATTTAAATTACAAGAGTATCCATATAACTTTTTTAAAACTTCATAATGTTAAAATTTTAAAGTATAATCTATATTTTGGCTTTGTAGCCAAGTTGTTAAATAAAAACGTGTAGATTAAATAAAAATTGAAAGTGATCTATTAAAATGTGCCTTAAAAATGCATAAATATTTATTATTTTTTAATTTGGAAGTCCAAAGTCATTAAAATGAATGCGAAAGCATTTAATTGAAGTTGCCACTTTTCAGTTTTTCCCAAGGTTTTGATGCATGTGGGAATTTTTAGCCCAATTCGGGAATTTTTTTACTCCTGCCTGGGAAAATCTGGCACTTAGACTTCGCAACACTGTCGTCAAGATAAAATGGAGTCTACGACTTTCCAAGTGAACTAGTTGTCAATAAAAGAAACCATGCCACCCCTTCCACTTTTCACCCACAGTGCACAGTTCACAAACTTAGATTTAGATACTGTAGTGGTCGATTTTTTATTATTTGTTTCTTGAGTTTCTTAATTTTTATAGCTCGACTCTGATACGGTTTACATTTTTTAAAAAAAAATAATTTCCCACACAATTTTATTTAATAATTTGACGAGTACATTCATAGAACCATATTTTGTGCTCATGTTAGTGGAATATTCCACATTATGTCTACATTACCAGATCTAGTATCCATCCACAGTAGTTCTTTACCCCCCCACCCCTTTTCCTTCTTCAAATCATCCAAGGTGTGTTAGAGACAATAACACACACAATTATCGATGCACCACTTCACTTTATGCTTATCTAAGGTCCCAGGACCCCAGTTGGTCATAAGGCGTTTAGCCTTCTCAGATCGTCCAGCTGGTCCTCCAATTGATGCGTGCACTGGAGACCGACTGATCCAGACATGTGTGGGGCTGGTCGTGATTAGAGAGCAAAAGAACCAGTCCAGTTACATTTCGGGAATGGGGGGGGGGGAGTGGGTTAAAGCTTAGTGCTAGAGCTAAGTAATTCACGGTGGCTCTGGCGATAAATTAGAGATTAGAGGCCTTGTCAACACGTTGTTATAAGATGGGTTGCTGGCTATTGCCACAGCTATGGAAAATATATTCTTTTAAACTATCCTCAGGCTGCATTCGTTCAACCATCCGGGTGCCGTAGTGAAGGCGAAGCTCACCCGGGCTTGAACAGTAGTTTTGGAACATTTTTAAAATTAGTTGAAATTAATGATCGCGTCTTTTAAAAAAAATGAACGAAAATTTAATTACATTTAGATCTACATGCAAAAAGGATCATTTTATATAACTAACTAAAAAATTAAGCACAAATTATTAATTTTTGGTATTTCAATAGGAGACTAAGATATAAGTTCATTAATAAAATATAATGCGCGTATTAAAATGTACATTTGCGAATGTTAAATAAATCATAATTTAATTCTTACAGCGAAAATGTAGAAATTAAAATAGAATTTTCATTATTAAATACTATAACTATCGATTTATCTGTCACTGTTCCACAGGACTTAATTTTTTTTAACATTACTAAAATATGTAAACACACACATATGTGCATAAACCAGATGTGACCAATATTACACACGGCCCGACCAACTGTATTGTTTATCGGCTCTACCTTGGCCTTCAAGATAATTAGCATGCGGAAGGGACAAGCGAGCTAACGTGGTAGATCCAACATTAAAGATATTCCTCTTATGCCCTCGGGGCTTTCGTTTGGACGGGCAATACCTACAAGTGATCCAAGAAGTAACGTTCACAGACATCTTCTCTAACAGCCATTTGCGAACTTGCTTGTCTACTAGTTGTCGACCGGCATTGGATCACTCGTGCCGTGGCACGTAAATAAAAGGTGTTATCTCTATTATAAGGCTTTGGTGAACATTTCCAGCACTGGTCGCGTGACGCTTGGATCTGGGTCAAAACATGGATACAACTAGGGAAGGCGTCACGTATTTATTTTCTACATTGAATTACGCTTCCGAACGTTATTTTCGTGTAATAGATGAAGTGAAGGGAACTGGGGAGGGTGGAAAATGAAATGAAATTAAAAATAAATAAATAAGATAAATAAATAAAATTTTTGGCTTCCGCACCGAGTCCTTTCGGCATCATCGCATCAGCAAACATTTTCACGCTCATTTCATTTTTTAAAGACAATCCTTATTTTTTTATATTAAAAAATAATTATTATAGATTATGATGTATTACTGTCCCAAAGAATGTGTTGTTTGTGAATAACATGTTGCATAAACAAATTTTAATCTAACTTTCAAAAGCTCGTGAGTGGAAAGAGAAATATAATTTTATGTATCGTTAAATATCAAAATGCCAGAGCCTCGCTGGTACAATATTCATAGCTCAGTTCGGTCCGGTCATTTAACCCCCCACATCCCGCCCGAGGGCAGCGTGCTTTGACTCTGGGTATTATTTAGCTAGTGTCAGATTGTATGAACAGCCATATTTGTCAATTATTTGATTGAATAACTATTTTATATTCGATATAGAACTGACTTTTACGTCTCGTTTGAAAAATAAACCACATACATTTTATTTAAATAGCGTTATTAAGCAATAATAAGTCCATACAATTATCGAATTAGGCGTTATTTTATTGGCTGTGCTCATCTGAGATCAATAACTGGCAGACATTACGCACGCGCTAAAACTATTTGAACAATAAGATTTTCTATTGCATATATCAGTTTAAGACTTTAAGGATATAATTTGTCTTTGGAACTAGCCTTGTTTGAATCCAGCCAACCCAGCTGATGTTGACACGTGGTCCGTGGTGCTAGGAACTATCGTCAAATATTTCCTCTTAGTTTTATTGTATTGTGTTCATTAAAAAAAAAGTTATAAGTTTTATGCTCATAAGTTTAAAAAAAACAGCTAAAATGTCTTACTCACTCCTGCTGTGTATATCTACAAAGAATTGGATTATAATCGTCGTTAATACTAATTACCGTATACACTCGCATATAAGCCGCAATTAGTACTATAAAATTCAATATTGTAATGAGGGGTCGGATCATTATGTGCTGCTGATAAAACAAAATAGACACAAGGACAGACACTAAAATTTATAATTTTTTTCTAAATATATACTTCGTTAACATTAGCGCAGGTTCAGATATTTTCATCAGCAAACAATATGGAAATAGCAGAACACGTTTGTGTGTCATTCCAAAAGGTAAACAAACTGGTATGTAACAGAAAAGTAAGCGTTTGACATCTTTACAGTAACACATTTCTTTGAACTAAACATGGAGTAAAAAAGACAATTCTTTGGTCGGCTTTATATGCCGGTTTTTGTAAAAACTGGTCATTTCGTAGCAATTTTAGGGGGTCGGCTTATATGCGAAGTATAGCTTATATATATCATACCCTCCCCTACCACCATCGCCCCTTCTCCCCCGTGATGTAGTTAAACAATTAAATTGAAGGTTGTGTTGATGCTAGTAGCGATAGAGCTCCGTTCTCTAATCCGTCATCAGGAGCCCTGAATAAAACCAAGAACTTATTTAAATGAAACACTTCAATCGATACACTAGTTAGTGTTTCGTTTTACTTAGTAAATACCTCGGATGAAACAAGTATCCTGCTTGGTAGAGCTATTGAACAGCTAGCTACTAGCGTTTACTCGGCTGTGGCTTGCCGGTGTCGCAAAATAAATCTTCCCTTACACCCCCCACCTCCTCGGGTTGGTTTTAAAATGAAATCTCCGGGGGAGACTTACGCGGAGAAATTTATTTAGCTTGAGTTATGCAACCATTAATTCCACAATAATGAGATGTTCTAAGGGTGTAACAGTGAGAGGAAATGTTTAATGACGTCAACATCTCATATCTATTATTAGAAAGATCCTGTTAAAAAGCCATCATCGTCCCCGATGACCTTTCAAACCGTCTGTAAATGGCGAAGAGTTAACCGGTGATGACGTTGGGCTCTTTTGTGTTTGTGAGAAGAAATGGGGAGGTAAACAGTGGTGAACTAAACACTGCAGACAAATGTTAATTATTGAAATTATTGGAAGTCATTTTTATTAATGTGTTATATTTTCTCACAGTTAGTGTTCTGTAAGAAACCTGTTCCTAAATATTACAGGTTGAATTATATTATTATCATCAATTTAAAATGTATTATTTTTTTGTTTATGTCCGGCTCTCCTTGTTATATATTAATATATATATCAAACCCAAATTTAAACCATAAGAATGAAAAATTATACCGGGGAAAAAATAAAAAGAATAAAATAAAAACCCGCGATTTAATTTGAGCTGAAACACTATAAATACTTTATTATTAATAGCCTTTTTTTTTGGGGGGGGGGGGGGGGGGANGGGGAGGGGGAATTAAGATTCACAAAGCTGCTTTAGTAATTTTGAATTTTTGAAAGCTGCAGCGACTATCACATCCTCTAATAAATATCGGTGAGAGCCATGAGTTAATTATTTTCTCTCTTTATTGATCTGTCCCATCAGCCTACATATGACTGCTGTTATTGAAGACGATTGAAATAGTAAAAAGTCTTGAGTTTGTCATGCACCGCGCACCCCCCATTTTCTCTAGCTCACCCTGATTAGTTGACAAAGAGGTAGTTATTCGAGAACACATTTTTAGAAGTGGCTGAGAGAAAAGGTTTTTTTAAAAAAAAAATCAATTTCCATTTGAAAGAGTGCAAGGGGAAGAACTGATAGCATTCAAACGTTATCTGGCAGGTGGAGAGATATTGATTACATTAGAGGGGTTCTCGCGTCGTTGGTGTCAACACACACAGTCGATTAGTCTATGTTTATTGAATTTTTGTCATTTATCAAAGCAATAATGTTTGGCCTCAGCAACTTGATGAGTATGTCATGAGCAAGTCTGCCTTCCATTATAGACTTGTGTGACCTTATTGGCGGTTTTGTTGTTTACTTAGGGAAATTTGAGAACTATTTTCCCTAACGAGGTTCTCTGCATCCCCTAAAATGTGTTGGAAAAACCCAAGACTCCTTAATTTCACTTGCTCCGTCATAAAATAAACCCCATGAGCATCCAACCACCAAACATATATGAATAGAAAAGAAAAATCACCTTAAGGGCAATAAATAAATGTTCAGTTTTGGGAAGTGCACCCAACCAGTTGGTGCTGTGTTGGACTAACTTAGTGAGGACCAGAGAAAGAATTTAAATTTCAATATATCAAAATATCAAATCGAATTTTGCAGTGACATCATTTATTTAACCTTTACTAATTTATATTTTTTAAAGGTTTCAATCTAATGTTGAAAATTAAATTTTAAATTATAAGCACAACTCCTGGATTTTTTTTAAAATTTAATTTTTTAATATTTTTAAAAATTAATTATTTTTTAAATTTTATACAGAAATGCCACTGTTTGCAAACAGTGGCATTTCTGTATAAAATAAAAATTAAAAATAAAATATTTAAAAATTAAACTCTAAATTAGAGGTTCATAAAACCTATTTACTAGATTACTAGTTGAATTTTTAGTTAGATATTTATTTCAATTTGGGGGATTATTCAGGAAAGGTTTTTAAATTAAATGTCAAAAGCATTTGTTTTTAGCTTTCTTTTTCTAAAGGTTTATTTATATTTTCTTGCCACAACCTAAGAATGTCTTTGAGTAGGCTAAAAAAAAACATCATAGCTGAGAATACAGCATATCATTAGGTATTGATTTTTCCCCCACATTAGATCAGTCTAAATTCAGAGCAATTTTTGAAAATTCTGGTTTAAATTTAAGTTATTTTGAAAGAAAGCTTAAAAAAGAACATTACAATGTAGTTATTTAACATTTATTTCTTCTAGTAAAATAAGAGTTAGTCTAGCAAACATTATTTCAGATATTGGCAATAGCTCAGAATGGAAAAAAATATAAAATCTAGGATTATATTCAAAATATTGAAAATTCTACTAAACAGTTTTCTTACATATTTCCTACATTTATTGATATAAATTTAGTATAACCAAGCAATGCTGGGAATGTTATTTTAGAAAATTGTCTTCAAACAAATTTTATTGCAATGTGTTGAGTGTAAAACTGCTTTTTGAAAACACAAATATTGCTATTATTTAATATTTTTTAAAATCTGCATCTGAATAGGATGAAGTTATTGCCCTGGGAGAGCGGCTAGTTCTGAAGCTTGATGACCTCGTCCCTCTCATCCAGAATGATGTCAGATGGTCTTACGGCAGTACCGTAAGCTGTATGGGAGATGCTCCGACAAAGGGAGGAGACAAAGATGGGGGTGACAAGGGGGCTAGAAGCAATGGTGGAATCAAGCGTGAGGTCCTGCCCTGCAGTCCCTGCGGTGACAGCAAAAAGGACAATGTCTCCCCAAGTCCTGGCCGCAATGCATTGAAGGACGGTTGTGATAAAGTACAGAGAGACAGAAGTGTTGGCTGTGCTGTAAAAGGGAGCTGTTGTGACATCAAGAATGGTGTTGTGGTCATGGATGAGAATGGCAAGAAGAGAAACTGCAGCGTTTCTATTGTCAAGTTGGAAAATACAGACTATGACTTTGGTAATTCGCAAGCACTTTTTTTTATTGATTAAAACAATTAAGTTTACATCAATTCCTTTTAGAGAAAATTTATACAAATCATTTAATTAATTTATTTCTAATTCTTGCAAATTGTTGGCAAAGTATAGCAATGCATTTGAATGGAATCAATAGCAGATAATTTCATGCTAGGGGTTTACCAAATTCAAATTTTTAAACGTCGTCCTGTCAGGGATTTGTAAAAATGGCCGGATTCCAGATTTTCTGGAGCTGGAGCTATTATATATATATATATTTTATGGCTCTACCGGCCAGCCGAATTTATGAAGTGAAATTTTGCTGAAGCCACAGCAGGCGGGATTTGTAAAAATGCCTGGATTTGCCGGAGCCGAAATGCAGTAGACCCCTATTTTATAAAGTCTACATTTAGTGATAGTTGGAAACATTACTACTATCTTTTTGTATAACAGACAAAATAACAACATACTTCAATGCAATATCAATGTAAATAGATTTCTTTTCTTTTTCCAGCTGAAAAGTCTGTCAGTGGGGCAGCCAATCTGGCTATAATGAGCTACCCAAAGTACTGCCGCTACCGGGCTATGAGAAAACGCCTGGAAGGATGTGAAAATCAGTGGTTGCATCTGGCCGTTGTTGTCGCCATTGGAGGCTTCAGTGGGCGTTCTCCAGGCTGCAGAGTCATGTTTTGTAGAGAGACATTTGAACAATCAGAGTTGGACACATGGGACTTGAGAATGGATCACATGTGTAAGTTAATAAAAATGAATCCATTTCGCAGATTTGAAATATTCAGATACATAATGAAATAAAATGACAGTCAGGTTTGCATAAAAATAATTGTTGAAAGAATGTTTCTTTTACATAAAAGGGAGATAATAATGATTAAAAATATTTCCATCTTGCCATTATCCATTTTGAGTTACCTTTTCAAATTTCACATTGTTTGTATGAGTTTTGGACTTAGTAGTGCTGAATTTGAAAAATGGCTTATTTTAATAGATAAATAAATAACTTAAATCTTCAAAATAAAACCAAAAAAATTCCACTTATATTTTTTATCCAGTTATCCATTACCGCACATTTGCTTTACGCCAAGAGGCATGTTTATTAAAAAAAACTAACTGAAAGTAAGTCCACCCAATTCATCAACAGTGTTCTTATTTTAAAAAAAAAAAATACAGTGCCAGACTTAAAAACTCGTCCCAAAAGTAAAAAGAGCAAACAATTATCAAGGAAAGACTCTCAACAGGATTCTGATAGTATGGAAGAATTATTTGCTAATGTCACACCTTCCATATCATCATCATCAAGGGTAAGTAATGCTGGGGCTCTTTATACGCTTTTATTGCATGTTGAACTCAATGTTTAAGAACTGTTTCTTGGACTAAAAATAATTAATTACAGTGTTATACACAGACAGTGTATATCTCTTTACAGCCTAGAAGATCTACAGATTTGTCAGAAATAAATGAAGAGAAAGTCAGCACAGAAGAGCAAGCATTTTTGATTGGACTGCACAAGTTCATGCATGATGCTAAGATGCCCATTGGTCGAATTCCTTCCCTTGGCTTCAAACAAAGTATGTAACTCAAAACTAATTTCTGGTGTTTCTTTTATGATTATCAACATTGATAAAATATAATATGATTGAAAGAAAATAATGTGAACTGATATTTAATTGTTTTATAGCTTTGTTAGTCAAAATCAATGTTATGGAAATTTGGCCTATTCAGAGGTAGACCAAATAGTATTAGTACATCTTTTTTTTTCCAAATTTTGTTTTATATTGCAGTAGATTTGTACTACTTCTACAAGCAAGCAGAAAAATTAGGAGGGTATGACACTGTAAGTAAACATAAGTTTGTCCTGGAATTCAAAACAAATACTTGTTCATCCAAATATATCCTTTAAAAATAAATGTTTAAAAATATTATTGTAAAAGAAAAATAATTCAGTTTAAACTATGTATCATAAAATAAACGTTATATAATTGAAGCAGCTGTTTTCAACCATTCTCTATGTTTTAGCTCTACATTGGACATTTTAAGTTATGAAAAATTATTTATTAGGTTCCTCTATGCTAATGAAGCTAAATATCTTTTGCATTAAGAATACATTCAAATACTCTTGTTGGGAATTGGGCCTAAATATCAACTTTTTTTATTATCATTTATTGCTGAATAAAAATTACATCATGCTTTTATCTTGTGGAAACACTTCATCCTAGTTGCAGAAAACTGCTGCTTTAAATTGATACATTTTTATGTTGCTAATCTTCTGATATCACCTTATACTTTACAGATCACACACAAACGAATGTGGAAACTTTTGTATGACAAACTGGGTGGCAATTCCAGTAACACAAGTGCTGCAACCTGCACAAGAAAACACTATGAAAGGTAAAAATGGATTCATTATTGAAATTTTATGAAAGAAAAAAACTTTTTCCCACAAATTAGAGAAGAGTTTTGGGCAAAAATGTCAACAGCTTAATCTTAATTTTTTTGTTCCCTATATTTCTTACTTTCAGATTGTTGTTGCCTTATGAAAGACATCTGTACAAAATCAAGATTGGCAAAGCCAAGAAAAAACTGCCTAGATTTTTAAATGAAACAGTGCAGAAGCCTGAACCCGAAGATAAAAAAGAGCCTACCAATGTAACAGAGGTATGTATTTTTTTGTATCTATGATCTTTAAATGTGACATTGTTGAGTGAGGCTACTGGTCAGAATTATAGAGCAACACTTCTTGACCCATTTATATAATATATACACTTTTGACAGTTGAAATGCGTGCTTTATTAAGTCCTAGCCTAAAATAAAGCTTTGATCTTCAAGCACAGTACTTTGACGCAGTCTAAGCAAAAATAAAAATGATTTACTGTGCTCAGAATGCAACTAAAAATTGAAAAAGAAATTCCACTCAAAAGGCTTTTAAAGATATTTGTAGATATTTTCAGAATTCTGTATCATGACAATGTCTCTTTCAGAATGTTGAATTAGTTGAGGTAAAGGAAGAGACTAAGCCAGAGAAGGAAGAGTTACTGGAGGTAGAAATTGTTAAAACTAGCTCCAAGGTTAGTGGGTGACATCACCTCATATCACCCGCTTGGCTATGCTTGCATCTCCTGTGCTTGATTCATTTGCTCTCATCAAATCATTAACTTTGCACCACCCGTGTCTTGTAGTAACACAGATCAGGAGCTTACCAAATCCAAGTGGACCCTATTCTTTTAATAAATGACTCACCTGTATAATCAAAGATAAAAGATGTTAGAGTTCAGGCATCACTTTCTTGGTGTGATTAATGATAGATCATCTTATTTCAGCCTTAATTCAAAGTTTTTATTCATTTAAAAAAATTATTTTTATATGTGCATATTACTTCTCACAAAACATGTTTTTTTCACATCTGTTCTAATATTTGATTAACCTTAGCTCTTTAATTTGGAAAGTTTTTAGATGTGTTTATCTTTTTTGCTGAAGCTCTTACTCATAAGATAGGATACTGTCAAACCTTTTTTAAAATTTAACTTTGGATTTAGGATTTTTTAAAAATTGAGACATCTGAATTAATTTGATATAAAAGTTCCAAACCATTTAACAAAAAAGTTACTCTTCTAAAAACTGAAGAAATTGTTGTTTACAAAAATTTTTTTTAATGTGGGATACAATTCATGCAAGTTTATCTAACTCAATGGTAAACCACTAGGGCTAGATCTCTTAGCTAATATATACATTTTTTATATTGTATTGAATTACTGGCTGAATTAAAATAAATTTAAGCAACATTAAAAAAACGTATACTTTTTACACTCTTTCTTTACTTTAAATAGGAAGAACTCAAGAGGGACATAACCAACGAAATTTCACAGATTGTGATCAACGAATCAATTGTGCGCAAAGAGAAGCTTGAACCTGGCATGACTGAACATTCCACGCCAGACTTCCACGGAGAAACTGAAGTTCTTGAGATCCCAGTCATCCGTCACTGTATTGGGGGCAACAGCTCCTTCCCAATAATGGAAATTAAAAACGTGGACAGTATTCAGAATCTTCCTTTCTCTAATATAGAGCAGCTTCAGCAACAACAACAGCTTCAGCAACAACAACAGCTTCAGCAACAACAACAGCTTCAGCAACAGCAGCAACAACAGGCTCTGAAATCATCACCTGGGACACCAGTGGATAATGCCTGTTTAATCAATCCAAACTTAATTTATAGGGGGGGCTATTTGATGCCTGTTATACCCCATCACATACTGCAGTCACCCTGGAGTATAATGGCCCCCTCGACATCGTCTGCCTCGGCTTCATCTCCACAGATGAAAACTGAGAGTGGATTTTTCTCCCCATCTGGGACCAGTGATCCATCTATTGCAGCTATGGCACCATCAACAAAATCAAATCAAAACATTGGGCAGAGTTCCATTTCCGAAAGTCGCCATAAAGCCCCCAGTGGGAGGTCGTCACATTCTTCTCAGCTGTCCCCTTCAGGCAGCAGTGCCATGAAGGCTGCACATTCTAACACATCCTATAAACCTTCACCGTACCTCCTTAACGACCATGTTCAGTCTGGGCCGGTTCCCATGAAGAACTCACGTTTGCCTCATTACTTCATGGCTGATGATCTTTTGTCAATTTCTAGTCAAAAACTTGCACCGATCCTTCATCCCACGCCCCCAGGACACAGATATCAGTCTCACCTCCCACCGGCACCAACAACTATATACCTTCATCCAACCTCTACAAATCCATTCTCTCCACTTCAGCCCCCCATCACCAGCCCGCCGCCTGCAGCCCATAATCAGCCCCGTAAGCGACCTTATCCGTTTGATCATCCCACAGCGCCAGTGACACCAGTTTTCCCAAGCCCTGACATAGTTTTAGATCGGATAAAAAACTCGACTGGTCTTCCTCGTGTCAGTGCTCCTGTGGTTTATCCAGCCAGCATTAGACAACGATTTGATGATCCCAAACAAATATTTCGACAAACCCCTCAGTCTGCAACCCTGGGTCAAACTACATCTCCCCTCCGTAAGCAGCCAACCCTGCAGACAGTGAACAGTGGTAAACAGGACAATGTCAAATTAAAGAACTCCCACAGAAAAACTCAGCAGACATTTTCTCAATATGCCCATGTAGCACCTTCAGAGATTCATCAGTCTTTTATACCCCAGGGTCATACTAACAGTAAAGTGATGGACCAAATGAGATCTACTTCCAATTCTAATGGATTATTGCCAAGTCAGCAGCCCTCATCTAGCAAGTCTTTGCCATCACCGAGTCCAGTATCATCATCATCATCATCCAGCAAAGATGGTCGACTCACCTCTGCTTTATTTGGGACCCAATTCACTGCTCTACCAAGGGTGAGTGCTTCTTTGTATTCTTTCTGAAAACTTAATTCAGATTAGATGCCTAATTTTGAAAAAAATTAACTTTGCACATCTGGGTTTCTAAAAATATACATAACAAGATTTAGATCCAGATATGGTTTTATTATGTTTAAGAAAATTCAAGATACATGATAGAAAACCACATATTGAAATGCTGTGAGGAGGCTAAATACCATGTCCATTTTGCGTTTCAAAATAGCTTTTATGTAGAATTTTAATTACTGAGTCCTTGAATGTAAATACACTTCAAACTATGGGGCTAACGCCTTTAACCCACAGTAAAGTTTTGTTTAGTTAAATTTTCCATGTGCACGGATACAGATTAAAAAAAAAAATAATAATTAAATTTATTATTTATTATTATTAATTTAGTAATATTCATTAACTATTTATTTGTTAGGGTTGAGATTATGTGAAAGCATTTTGGCCATTCCTTGGACACAAACTCAAATATTCTTTCAACTTTAGTTCAGTAATACTGCTACTATTTTTGCTGAATAGTGTATATTTAGAAAATACTTTGCCTGTATCAACATCATGTGATGTAGAGGTTAGAGAAATGTTATAGCTGACTTGAATCTCAAAGTCTCATAACATTCATTTCACTTGTTTTACCTGTTTTGTCTTTTTACCTTAATGTTTTTATTCACTCTGTATTACCAGCCTGTCAAGTCCTCTGACCACCCACCACAGTCCCCACACATGACAGACTCCTCAGCTGTTGCTGCGGCCATGTCTATGGGTTCCCACCTTCACCCAGCTTTCATGAACCTGTACATGCCCTCTGGTGCCCAGAGTCAAGTCTCCACTATGAATCCACAACTTCAGATGCTGGCCAGTGCATATGGCACAACACCTGCGCAGCTGGCCAGTTACGAGGAAATGGTGCGTCAGAATGGGTTTGGTGCATTCTTGACAGGCACCCCACAGCAACAGTTAAAAGCGCCAAAAAAAAATTGAAATTTTAAAGCTTCATTGAAAAAGACATTTCTTATTGTTGTTCTTTATGAAATATTTAAAACTTGTTTTTCAATTACATTATGAATGTTTCAGTGGAATTATACCACAAAATAGGTTATGGGTAGGACATTTTTAATCCTCTCTGTAGCATTGTTTCAATTAAAAACACCTTAAATGTCATGTGACGGGAAAAAATTTCTTCTATGAAATTGTTTTATAATCCAGCTTTCAACCACTCATAGAAATAATTTAAGAAAATATGAAATTTTAAAAAAATCGTTCAACAGTTAGGGTCAGTAAGACCTAAAATTCTGAAAATTTAACACATTTAATAAAAAAAATTCAGATCTATAAAAATTATCATCATCAGGGATTATAGAAGTTAACTTATTTACATAATATATTATAAATATATGCCTGATTTGTAGCGTCAAAAAAAGGTTATAGAGATCTGCAAATTGTTAGCTTACTGTTAGTTTAAATGGCATGGATAACATTAGTACACCATACTGTTAGGTGATACTGTACTCTGTGATTATGACTTAAACCATTTATTACTTCATTTTGCAACATCCTACATTTTATAAGGGTATATTAAAAACAATTTAAGTTATTTGGATGCACAAACTCACATCAAATTTAGATTTAAACAAGGATTTATTAGCATTTTTAGTGACCAGTAAAAAACATTTATCCTAATTCCCATTTGGGATTTATCACTATTAACCCTAGCTAACACATTTGATGTTCAAAGGGTTTCTAGAATTAGAATAGTGAACACAAGTGTAGATCTGTCAGAAATTTACTATTTAAACTCTAACTAAAAAAGAGTGACACCTTTTTTTATATTAATAAATAGACTTCCAAAAACGCTTTAAAATTCCCATCTGAGAAAAAATAAATGAACTTCATCTGTTACATTATTAAATATTTAACTAAGAATTTTTGGTGTAAATGCCTTGAATACCAATTTTTACACAACTTATGTGAAGCTGTTTCTAACATTTTAAAGGAAATTTATTTTAGGTAAAACATTCTTCGAAAAATTTTTACATTTAGTATAATTAATACTATTTTGGTTTTATCTGTTTTAAGTTTTCTTTTTTTTTCCTAAAGGAAGCAGTTTAGAGCACAAGTTCCCACAGTTAAAAGTGTAATATATGTTGGTGATAGTGCATTGGGGATATTAAGGCCATGATTGAATGGGAACTTCAGCTTTAAACTCTCTTAAATCAAAGGGCCTTGAAATCCGGTGATATGAATGTAAAGTTATTATGATGTGATGTCTGAATTTTTGTTGTATCTTGTTAATATTTTTATATCTTGGGGGATCAGTAAACATTGTGTTTGTTAGTAAAATGTATAGACATGGACTTGGCAATTACCTTTGATAAACCTTTTAGCTTGTTTGTAAATGAACGTTATTTCTTTATTTACTTTGAAGGGCATTTAATGGGTGACTTAAAGTGTTACCTTTACAGCCAGCTTTAGACTACAAGACGAAAAGTAATTTGTTTTAAAATACTGACTGAAAATATGTCTAAAGTAATAAAATCTAGGATGTAAATTTTAATTAGGAATCCAAGGGTGTCGGTAATGTAAACATATTACTCTAAAACAGTCTTAAAAATATACAAATTATTGATGTATGCGTACAAAACTAAAATCTGTAACTTTGAAATAATAAATTTACTGGTTTCGTTAAACAATTATAAACTGTTAGTGTAAATATTTATATTTAAAAAAAATATATACATGAAAAAAAAAAGATTGAAACAGGATAACCTCCTGTGTGACTTTTGGTGTACAAAGAAGTGCAATTAAAGGCAGCAATTTTATCCATTATCATTGTCATATATGCTGGAAATGTATATGGAAATAACTGTGTTATGTCCTATAGTTTTCATTTGAGTCAGTGGGTTTGGTTTTTAAGTCAAAGTAAACGTTGAAATTAATATATGCATATAAAGCTCTGCTAGTAAATAGCAGTAATATTCCCATTACAAGACTTTTATCTTTGGGGCAAAATGGCAAATCATTTTAAAGATATTTTGAAAAGCTGTTTCCCTCAAACATTTACTCTTCTCAATTATCTGATTCATTAAAATCAAAAGTGGACATTAACCAGTGCAAGACCACTGATCTTTACAATTTCAGCAAAGTTAAATGTCAATTCTTGATTAAAGGATGCGATTTAGTTCAGTAGTAATAAATAATCTTTTAAGAATTTAATCCCGCTAATTATTTTTGAAAAGGTCTATTTGCTTTATAAATAAATATCATTTGTATAGATAACTACTCACTTGAGCAACTGCTGAAATTAAAATGAGATATGCCTACAAGGTTAAAAAGAATTTCACTGAGCTCTCAAAGTTTGAGGTAAAGAAAAAAGTGGCAAAAGTAAGGACCATAGGCAACTAAAACCCTTATAAATTTGTGTAAGTAATCTCACTTTGACCTTAGTAATTTGAGCAAACAATATTGGAAATGAATTAGATCTAAGACAAGAAAATGTGAAAGTGGAACAAAAAATTGATTACATTATTTGTATCGTGTAATAATTAGTCTAAGGTGGGTTAAAAATTACTAGTGTAATGTATATATTAAAAAAAGATCACTACTTTGTAAATATTCTCTCTTCATATATATGCCACTTGTATATTGAATATTTCTACACAGTAATTTGACGATATTGATGCATTTATGTTATTTGTTCTTATTTAAATATACTCATATTTCCTTAAAGAATTGTATTTATTTAATCAGCGACTTGCACAGGATGATATTGTTAACTATTTTCTGTTGCCAGGGAAACCTAGAAGCAAGATACCATAGATTAGTAAAAAGCACATGTAAGAAGATAAGAAGCAATGTAAATTTTACCATTTTACAATTAGAAAAACCATAAAGTACTATAGCTTCGGTAACCTAATTAAGCTTTAATAATATTTTCTTCCATTGAAGTAAAGTGGAAACCTTAGGATATTATAAAAATAATTTACGAATCCATTTGTATTATAGCACTTTAATATATTTGATTCATGTATAATTTTTGTTAGCTAAAGGCTACATTGTTTTCATTTCATTATTTTATTAGTCAAAATTTGATACAGTTATGTATATAACTTTTTAAAAAACCTGCCCTTCCCTAAACCTGAATATTATTGCAAGTCATATTTGTATGCTTCTTTTTAAATTTTAAGTTTATCAATTTATCATCATTTGAAAAATATATTTTCTTCTTAAATGGCTCTTTTGTCTATTTCTTTATCCTTCTATGGTTCTGTGTTTGTAAAAATTTGTCAACTAATTGTTTTTTTTTTTTTAAAATTGCAACTCAGGAATATACTGTATCTAATTGATTCATTAATAACCAAACAACAGATTTTACAAATAAAGTATTCGATATCATAATTATGGTTTGCCTATTAATTGTTTTGTGTATCCTTTCCTCAAAATTTGTTGTTAAATTTAAATTTACTGCTACATTCCCTAAAAGCAATAAAAAGAAATGAAAATAATGATTTGGGATGAAATTCCCAATGACATAAAATAAAATTGGAATAGGACAGTTTCCATGGGAAAAATTGTCTATTTTAGTTATTGCCATGACCTTGATGGATCAATACAAAAATTTTAAAGACAAATGAGTTATTTCAAATATCTGATTCAATACATTAAAAAATGATAAACAGAGAGCAAGGATTAGGAACAGGGATAATAGTGTAACTAAGGGGGTAATTAAAAATCTCAGTGTTCTTTGCATAATTAAATTTCCCTTAGTCTTCTACTGCTTTTTTTTTACTAAGAGATGTGTAAAAAAACAGGGTATAATTCAAAGAGCTCACAATTCATGTTACAACAAAACTGATAATGCCCTTCCTCCTGCTAGAGGCTCACAAGAGGTTCATGAATCATTGTAATCAGTCCAAGAGAATATTATATGTATATAGATCTAGTTATCTTTGGCACAAGGCAAAGAGTAGCAATTCAGGTTTTTTAACATGACCACAAATTTTAATATTTATTCATGTAAAAACTTTGTATATCATATATGAACAATTTAATTATAAATTTTAATGTCACTAAAAGCTAGTTCATTATATTTATGGATTTTATGCAATTTAGTTTATGTTCACTATTCTAAATATTTATAAACTAAATTGGTATCATAAACCCATAAATATAATGAACTAGCTTTTAGTGACATTGGGGTAAATCCTATAAAGGACATAAGAGAGACTTGGATCATAAAAATTACAGAAAGTCAAGACATATGGGTTCAGAACTACAAACTAAAATTTAACTACTAATACCACCACCCCCAGACCCAAATTTTTAAAATTAAATTAAAAAAAAGAAATGTACATTTAATATAATTTATATTAGTTGAAGAGGCTTCTCATTTATATAGCAAATTTAATTAGTGTCACATAGTATAACTATAAACATCATATCATTTTAAATTTAATTTTATTTCCTATTGACAGTGTTTAAAATTTTTTTTTAGAGACTTAAGGTAATAGGTAATATGCCAAAAAAAATTTTTTTAATGAGATGTTCATTATATTTTATTTTTCTAAATTATCAGGAGTACTAAAACTTCGGCCATGATATTTTGTCTCTTATTTAAGAAAAAAACCTGAGAAAGCCTACACTTAACAATAATAAGTATGTGGTGTTGGAAACAGTGGCGTCACTAGGGGGGTGTGGTGGGGGCGGGCCGCCCAGGTGACACCATCAGGGGGGGTGACACCAGAATGTAAAATTCTAGATGTTCCCGTTATTTGGCATTGGGAAAACTCGGAGGAGTTCTATGGGTAAAATCATGAGGGGGTGACACCAACCCTAGTGACGCCTCTGGTTGGAAAGCATTGATGACTTAAACTCACCTGCATTAGCATGAGAAATATTTATGTTTGTAAAAAAAAATACATAAAATCGGATACCACCTCGTCCGATTCAATGCTTGTACAGAAGAGGTCATGGGTATTTTTGGTGCAATTATTAACAGCATTGGGAAGATGAGTAGGGAAACCAACAATAACTGGGTGTGTAGTTACTTTGGTAGTTGTAAAAATTCTATGACCATCATAAGTTGTTTTTCCCCCTTAGTTACATTCTTGATGAACCTAATCTGAATTTGAATAATTAACTTTTTAAAGCAGGTAATATATATATATATATATATATCTATATATATCTTCCTTTTGAGGTGTTGT